>OZ023318.1:45005223-45050223 GCA_964007375.1 Ophion obscuratus
CTTGAGGACGGAAATCTGTAATAAAAATATGTTAAAAGGTGGGAATGATCTTAGTAGCCTAAATCGGCCGAGAAGAAATTTTTTGAATGTGAAAGAATTCATTTTCGTTGCGTTCGAACGATGCAAACTTCAAGATCATTTGGATTCTCATACCTGTATCTACATCGCAGGCTATCAAAGTCAGATGTTCGAATTGATTTGTATGCATATTCCGCATAAGATCTTTTTTCATAAAGTTTCCTTAACATTTGAGGATAAAAAGAAGATTTTTTTAGATAAAACAAATAACCAAGAGTTTTTTTTAACCGGGTAAAAAAAGTGATCATTGGTAGAAATGGCATGTGAAAAACCAAAAGCAGATGATTTTTATCTCGAAAACCGTGGGACTTCTACTAAACCGAAATTCCAGCATATAGTAGAACATGATCTGAGCGATCGAGAGTTGCAGGATTATCCACTTATAACAGAACACTCTGTATATATAGAAATTCGGCAGATCTTAAAAGAGTATAATCTTCAAAAGTATCATCTTCAAACGTATCATCTTCAAAAGTATCATCTTCAAAAGTATCATCTTCAAAAGTATCATCTTCAAAAGTATCATCTTCAAAAGTATCATCTTCAAAAGTATAAATCGCTTAAAAAAGTATATTTTAAGAATCCATGTGAATCACATGACTGAAAATCCATTTTAATTATCGTTTGCTATTTATTTTACCGCACTTTGACATAATATCACCAAACACGTACATGCTCGCGAAGCGTGCAGGTTATGTTTCAACACGCCGAGTATTTTCTCGTGGCTTTTCACATATTTTCGATTCGAACATCGTAAGAAATCTCAAACTGCGGTCATGGAAGAACAGTGCAGAATCCGATTGGATCCTAATGAGGACTCCGTATGTGCGGTGTCCCTAACGAATCCCCATAGAGATGTGAGTGCATCTTGGGGCTCCCCAACAAATCCGTGCACGGGATCTTTTTATTTGGGAGAGCCAACAAATTCCGATTGAGAATTTGAAATAAAAAATTCTCAAACGATGTCAATCGGGAAATAGCGCGGTATCCACTCGGATTCCAATGTGGTCTCCCGAAGTGCGGCTTGCCTGTCAAATCCCTACAGGGATGTGGTAGAATCTGGGTACTCCCCAACAAATTTCCGCACGGGCGGAGTAAAAAGAAAAGGCTGACTGCTATTTATAGCTCGGTATCTATATATATAAAATATTGCAGTGGTTGCCATGGACAGTTTTCGATCGCACATAAATAAATATCTAACACACACACACGCGTGTATATACGTGTATATTCGCGAGAGGTTTGCTAGACCGGTTGCAGAAAATCGCACGCTCGAACGGCTACTTTTCGCCCACGCCCAAAGTCCACTTAGCCAGGGCGACTCTTTCAATCTTTAGATATGATACTCTTTTTAGTATTTTTTTTATTATCAGCCCCCTCGTTCGCGTTTCTTCCAGTTTCTTTTGCCACGCAATAACGATCCCGGAAAATGCTTCGATACAAGCGCTTCGGGCAACATCGCCTCGAGAATGGCAAGGAAAAAAAAGGGGAAAAATGATTGAATGAAAAAAGCACGCAGTGCAACCAGAAGACTAATGAAGAATCAAAAGAGAGAGAGAGGTATATGCGAAAAATCCGCGATTTGCTCGTTGAAAGAAAAAAGTATCGTGAACCGGGGCGGTCTGGTTATGAAATGCCTGCGGCAAGTGTATAAGTTACCCGAGATATCAACGTGTGCAATGAAACAGTTACACATACCTACTCCTGTACACACATATATATATGTATCGAGAATCGGGAGCATTATGACGAGAAACGAGAAACCCGTTGGTGCAAAAATATTTCCATCGTTCATTCGCCTAACGAGTCATAATTAGAGTCTGATTAATTTTTTGCCCACAGTTATTACCTGCGCAGCCTTCCTTGCGACATTTCCCTACCCCTTATCGCTGACGCCTTGCTTGCTCCCATTTTCTTCCCCCCTCGCTCTTCTTTTGCGCTTTTAGCTCCTCGCTTTTTTTTTCTCTCAATCGTCCGCGAACTTTTGATTCGCGATTAATTTCCGGCCGACCTCGGATCCAGGCACAATTACAATGAGCGCGAGCCTCGAGCGAACGATATAAAGCAGACATTACAAGCGCAAGGGTAATGAAATATTATAGGCCGAGACAAACTGTTTGTTCTTGTAACGATCGCTGTAAATTGCGCTCTCCCGAGAGCACTCGGTAAATTGTAATCATTTTAAATATATCGTTAAATACCGATGATATCATGTAACGTCGCGGTGCGAACGATGTTCATTCTCCTCTCTCTCTCTCTCTCTCTCTCTCTCTCTCTCTCTCTCTCTCTCTCTCTCTCTTTCTTTCTCTCTTCGTTTTCTGTATCTCGAACTCGGCAAGATACAAAGACAACATATTCTTCGCGAACTAATTATAATTAAGGTCTTTGCCGGCCTGGCTGCGTGATTACCACATATACATATATATATTCGAGCAACCAGTGCAATCTCGGAAACGATTTCCCTCGACAGTTTACCAGATTGTTCGAGAACACACGGCGCAATTCCATCAGGAGTAGTACACAAGGCGAAAGACGGGATCGCTGAATCAGGCTGGTCCATTGCTGCATCATAGCGGAAGGGCGCTTTATAGAGATACAGTGACGGAAGAGTTAGATGAAGAAAGAGAGGGAGAGGGAGAGAGAGAAAGAGGGAGAGAGAGAAAGAGGGAGAGAGAGAAAGAGGGAGAGAGAGAAAGAGGGAGAGAGAGAAAGAGGGAGAGAGAGAAAGAGAGAGAGAGAGAGAGAAAGTGCCGGTGTTCTTTGCTGAGAGATCTGTTCATCCCCGTATCTCGCGGCACGTTGTTGTAGTCGTGAGTATGACCGGGGGCGAGCGGATACTCCTATGATGCGGTTCACCAGGATTCCATCCACTCTCCTCTCTACTCGGCCTTTCTCTCTCTCTCTCTCTCTCTCTCTCTTTCTCTTTGTGGGTTCGCTGGAAGGTCTGTACTCTGCGGGCTCCGTGGGTCCCGTCAGGTGTCAAGACTTCAAGAGTCTCACCTCCAATCTATCCGCGAAGTATCCAACACAAAAAGAATATATATATATATAAATATATTCCGCGCGCAAGTGAGTTTGTTTCATCGCGGCAAAGTGAGCCAACAGCCCACCGAGCGAGTGAGCTCTGAGCCCACGAGAGATGTTGCAATAGACGAGAGATGGACCGCGATCACCATCAACGTGCGGCGGTGCAACTCATCTCCCGGCGGGCGCGCAAGGGTACAAACGAACTATCGCCAGAGCGAGAGAGAGAGAGAGAGAGAGAGAGAGAGAGAGAGAGAGAGAGAGAGAGAGAGAGAGAGAGAGAGAGAGAGAGAGGGATGCAGGAAGAGAAATACCAAATTGTTGCGTAGGGGAGTGCAAGGAGGAAAGAAGAAGGTAAGTAAAGGGTTTTTGCAATTACAACGACGGAAGAAACGGAGATATGGAGAAAGATAGGAGGGCGCGGTTTGGTCGTGTTATACGCGTGCTGCCTTTACCAAGCTATTTCGTAGCTTTGTGTGCGCTGGGAATCTGTTCTCGCGCGGTTATAACACAGCCAAATGGTGGAGAACGTGCATCGTGTAGGAGAGAAAAGTCAAGCCGAAAGCTATAAGAAAGGGTAATGTAATAGGACAAAGAAAATTGTGAATAAGTGGATGAAGAACGAAGCTGAAGAATCACCAGTGCGCCTATAGGGATCCGTTGAATAAGCCTCGAATTACCGTCGTAGGAAATGCCTGCGCATATACTCTCACACTCCTGACGTTGCTATTTAACTCCGGCCTCGAGTCTTCCGCTATATGGGAAAAGCCTTCAATAGCGGTGCCAGATTCGCCAGAACCGCCAAGTTTCGCTCAGTACTGACATGTGGCCTCCTTAGTTATCGTGGAACCCGTTGATAGATGGTGAGATTGAGGGTACTTGATGGGAAAACATCAAATGGGATGCACCCGACACGGTCACTGTCACCTACTAAGGTCTTCATCCGGTTGCACAGAAGATGATCGGTAAGTGGTAGGATTGGGGGTACTCTGTAGGAAAACATCCCATTGAATGCACCCAACACGGTCACTGTCGCCAACGGGGACATTCGTGTGCTTGCCCAGAAGATGATCGGTAAATGGTGAGATTGAGGGTACTGAATAGGAACACATCAGTTAGATGTACCCAACACGACCACTGTCACTGACTAGGCTTTTATCCAGTTGCAGGATAAATGATTGGCAGATGACAGGGTTGAGGATGCTCTATAGGAAAACATCAAATCGGATACACCCAACACGGTGACTGTCGCCAACTGAGTCATTCATCCGGTTGCACAGATGATCGGTAAGTGGTAGGATTGGGGGTACTCTATAGGAAAACATCAAATCGGATACACCTAACACGGTGACTGTCGCCAACTGAGTCATTCATCCGGTTGCACAGATAATCGGTAAGTGGTAGGATTGGGGATACTGTATAGGAAAGTGTCACATTGGATGCACCCAACACGGTCACTGTCGCCAACTGAGCCATTCATGTGCTTGCACAGAAGATGATCGGTAAATGGTGAGATTGGGGGTACTGAATAGGAACACATCAGCTTGATGTACCCAACGCGACCACTGTCGCTAACTAGGCTTTTTATCCAGATGCAGAATAAATTATTGGCAGATGGCAGGGTTGAGGATGCTCTATAGGAAAACATCAAATCGGATACACCCAACACCGTGACTGTCGCCATCTAAGACATGCGTCCAGTTACACAGAAGATAAGAGCATTCCTCTGCATGACTGTATGGGGGTACAGGCAGCTGAGGATCCTCGACATTGTTGAATCCTTTTGTTGTAGTAGTTGGATTAACGAGTTGACGGAATCTACGCTCCTTCTGAATCAAGCACGATCTATGATCTGTTACCATTGTATAGCTGGAACGGCAAGATCTAGTATGGTTAACGCTCTCTTTCTCTCCATCTCTGCGCTGCCTGAAGGATATACGTATGTGATATCCTTGCGCCGGTGGGACATTGCTCCATCAAGTTCTTCGTTCGTAGGTGCAGAATGAAACGAATGAAAAGAGAAGAGAGGAAACTGGGTGTAATTGGAGTTTATCGTCCGCGGCTGCCGTCCTCAGCAATGTAGGTACTCGAGGGACGGCTTGTACTCTCGGTGAAGCTACTCTCTCTCTCTCTATCTCCCTCTCTTTTCCACTCTTTCTTCGAACGAACGGAAACATCAACGGTGAAGAGAGCGAGATATACAGAGGAGGATAGATGTGAAAGACAGTGTTTGTATTCAGCTGCAAAGGTCCACGAGTCAGCTCGCGGCCTTGATCGGGGTATTCACTATAGAGAGTAAGGAAGAGACGAAAAGAGAAACGGCGAGAGAGAGAGACAGTAAGAGAACGAAGGTCGAGAATCTTGTCAGGAATAAAGAATTCTGTCGGACAGGCATGGCGAACAAAATACCTTTTATGCTTCGTTGATGGCACAGCGTTGATGGCTAAAAAAATGGAGGGCAAAAGCGCATATAATATACATTCAAAGTGGAATATGGTCACCGCGGGTCTCGATAAATCCCACGATTCACTGATCCCACGTCCGCACCTCTTTCCGCCGCGTTCAAGGCACCGAGGGACGTTTTATATGCGCGCGGAGGTCGTTTGTGGGAAAACGAAGGTTATAATATAAATTCAGGGAGAAATCATGACGTGCCGAAGTTGCAAGACGAGCCGAAGGATCAGAGGTAGCGAGCAGCCAACGCGTGCGAACAACCGACGCAACTTAGCAAATGTGGTTCTTCTTTTTTTTTCATCTTCTTATTCTCCTTCACCGCGTGCTTCCTGAGAGGCATCTTCTTCTCTTCGTGCGCATCCCCGCGCTTATACTCCTGTTCGCGAAAGGGTGGAATGTCACCCATTAACATTCCCATAAAACCGCCGCTGCGTGTAAACACCGCGGATCGCGTAAACGGTGGTGGTACATAGCGGTGATGGTGAACAACGAAGAGGAACAGAAGACTAAGAGGTATACACGTTGCTTTATATACATATATATATATATATATATATATATATATATATATATATATATATATGGAGATTAGCGCGCAGAGTATATTGGAGAGTGAGAGGCGTGGGAGTAGTCCAAGAGGTTGGCAAAGACGAGGGCCCGCATTCACGACGAGCAGAAGAGGCTGCATGAAGATAGAGACAAGGGCGAAGGGACCCAACGACGATGGAGACTTGGCCCATCAACCAGCAGCGACAACGAGATGGAGAGAGAGAAAGAGAGGGAGGGAAAGCGTGGGGTTTGTGTGAGAAATCCAATCCGCTTCCATGAGGTTATTATGGTGATAATTTACTACTCCTCTTGAGAAGCAAGCCCGAGTGCTTTCTGAAGTTTTGCTCGTGCTATTCCCTCGTCGTAGCTCTTATGCCGCTCGGGCGTTGAAGACCCCCAAGCAAAAGAACCGTTTATGCATAGCATCAGCAGCCCGTGGAATACGCAGAGAGGCTCAAAAGAGAGGCTCGAAAGCAGACACACCCCGATTGGCAAAGCGTGTGCACCAGCGTTTACGATTGCATCAAAAGACCATCGGAGAATTTGATCCGACCGCCGTTCCATACCGGCCAATGCACAAGATTAGCTGGAAGAAAACAACCTACCGAATGGTGAACGCGCGCGTGATCAATAAGTAGTGAATATAAATTTGGACCCTACGGGCGTGGAGTGTCACAGGACGAAAGTCTCAAGGTGGAACGTTGAAAAACGAGAAGTTCAAGTTCACGTTGATCCTGCCGTGCAATAAACTGCGCCAGCGAGACACGCACGTTTCCTTGTAGGGTCAAAGCGCGAAGGTTGAAGCTCCGCATTCGAATGCAAGTGGGACAACGAGCTACCTTATTGGGAACTCCGAAGGACATCCGCACGACCACCGGGAGAAGTGCCAAGGAAAAAAGAAACAAAGAAAGGGGAAAGGTGAAGAGGTCATCGTTGCGACCTTACCCTGATTCCGTGGTCTCCGAGGGCAGCGTCCAAGACAAACGGGGTGCCTGGAATTATAGTGCGGTATCGTTTTGTACGAGTATGTAACTGTAGTCTCGAGACAATACGAGCAAAATGAAGCTTGGTCGTGAATTTCCGAAGCGACGCTCGTATATCATTCGTCCTTGAGGCTCCCCAGCACCGAACATGGAGACATGCCGTACGTTATTCGGCAATGTATTTCCTTATACACGATATCTAGCCAATACCCGATAACTCAGGAAGCTAAATTAAGGGCGAACGTCAGCTGTTTACTGCTTTTGGTCGTGGCCGTTGTTCCGAAACAATGCGACTAGTGGACGGTTTTTTTTCCCTCAAAGTAACTGCAACATTGTTCAGCTCACATTGATGCCGTACAAAAGTATGGAAGACTAAAGCGACAGCAATGGACTGCGCTTTCCAAATGCGATGAAGTCATCGGGAAAAACTACGGACTGGCCGATCTCTGAGGAACTAAAAATAGTGGAGTGACAGGTGTAGTGGAAAGGTAAACAGGACGGAACCCCAACAGCACATGCTTAGCACCATGCTAAAGAATCTCAAAAGCGGAAAATGGATCGTGGAGGACCAAAACGATAGCAGTGGACGGCGTTTCGGTGTGCGGTTTTCCGCATTTACCACGTGACATCGTTTAAATGCAATGATGTCATCAGACAAGACGGGCAGTGGACTGACCCATAATTGAGGAACTGGAAATAGTGGAGTGACAAGTGCAAAAGGTGAACAGGATGGATCCCCAAAAGCCCGTAATGCTATGCTGAGGAATCTTAAAAGCGGAAATGGGGTGTGGAGGATTGGTGGAATGTGCGGTCATAATTGGATCAGTTACAGAAAGCGACCTCATTGAGAATAGATTATCAGCTTTCGGAAGTACATAATCTAAGTGACATCTTGGATGTTCTTTTTTCTTTATTTGTAGCCGCATCAACAGCTACGGTTATTAGCGATGACATATTTACATTTGAACATAGTATGGAAATCTCAGGTACGTTTACAATTTTTTATATACTTTCATCGTTTTGGTGAATTTCATGGTTTTAGACACATTCGTCTTGTTCTTTGGACACTCTTTCAGCGAAGATGGGAGGCATCAATTTGTACGTTATATTTGGAATTTAGGGCACTCGATAATGAGATGTTGCCCGGTGATCTCAGTGTTGCATGCATCACAAAGTTTGGCTGCAGATCGATCAAATAGGTGTACATGGGTGATATTAGAGATTATTCTCAGTCTGGACATTACGCTTTGGTCTTGTCTTCTCGAGAATTTCGGGTTTTTTTCCCATGTTGATTCTCCGTTGTCGTGAAGCTTCGTGAGTCGACTTGAGCACCAGAGATCATTCCGTCTCACGTTAATAGATTTCTGGATTCCGTGTTTGAGTTCTTGGAGCGAAATCGGAATTTCATCAGAGCAGACATCATCGATGTCCCTGGCACTTCAGACGCGTCTTTGGTGTTAGGTTGATTTTCCTTCGGACGATTCTGGCCACTTTCATCATTTCTGCCACTGCACCAACTCCTCGTCTCGCTGTTTCTGCAAGCTTTGCTACAAAAATAGTGGCTCGCGATTCGCAATCGAACGAAGGAATCCGCGTGCCTTGGCGCCGAGATTCACGATGCTACGATCGAGTCGTGTATGGAACGAGTCTTATTTACGAGCGGCGCTTCTCCACAACCTCCTCACATCGCGACCCAGTCCAGATAAGGGATCGACAACGAGAGTGCGTCGTCCGCTCGTCCCTTCATACGGTACACGTGAAAAATCTTTATTTCTTGATGCATGCAAGTGGTGCGCGCAAGCAGAAAGGCGTTGAAAAAAGAGCAAGAAGCAAAGAAGATACCGCGAGGATTATTTTTATCGAAGAAAAGCACAGAAGCCTTTGGACAGATGCGCGACACGCAATTCTGTGACGAAACAGCAGCTGAGAGGAGGGGGTAGAAAATATAGGTACGGGGTCTCGCGGAAGAGCGAAAGAGAATCGTCTCGTTGAACCGAGAAGAGTACGCAGATTGTGCAGGTCTCTCTTCATGCGGTGGTCCGGAGTGTGGCCATATGGTGGCGGCGTCTTTACATCTTTTCTAGTCGCCAACATATCCATACAGAGATAGAGAGTGGAAAAGAGCCAGGTAGAGAGAGAGAGAGAGAGAAAGAGAGGTGCTCAGATCGAGTCGCCAATCCACCATAGTGAATACGCCCAAGACCGCGGCGACTCCTCGTCCCGTGTATTTATCTTCCTAGAATATAAACTGCATGCATCGAAGGAGAGGCAATGAGAGCCGGTCAGTTTGATCTCCGTGTGCCAGCAACGAAGCTGCATGCATGCGCCTCAAGAATCGTTCCTCGGTTAACTTCACCACCTCGGTAAGTTCAACATTCCTTCATCTGCCATTATGCATTCGCGATATTGCGGAATTCGTTCGAGACTCTTCTCACAGAGTCCACATTGGGAATGAGTTACTTTATCAGGCCCAATTACAGTTAATAAATGATAGGAACATGAGGAATTTATATTCCTCGCTGAAATTGAATTTCTCTCACGCACGAGTCGAGAGAAAATAGCGTGATAAATCAGCGAGAAGGCACGCGCGCCCGGTCCTCCCATAAATCCTGATCTAACGTCCGCGGAACCTTTACCCTGCCAGGGATATTATACACTCCAGAAAGAAAGATGGCATTAACAGTTGTGTGCAAGAGAATGGGGCGATGAAGAGAGCGAGGAGGCAACTGTCTATAACGTGGAGAGAGAGAGCGAGAGAGAGGGTACCAATAATATCGAGTGGCGATACGCGGGAGGTAACATCCCGTGGCAAATCGGTTCTCATGCCGTTGGGACCGTCTATCGTTCCTGTATCGAAGCTAAGACGGCTGAAGAGAACACGTACACGGATAACCCGTGTAATACCAAAGAGCACATACCGTATAACGCATTGGAAACAAGAGGTTCCTCTCGCAAACCGCAATAAAGGCAATTCCGTCTCTCTCACTCTAGATCCCAGTAAGGTAAAGGGAAGGAGAAAAGGGCCTCCACTTATCGGCGTACAATTTCATCGGCACTTAAAACGTCATCCCGCGAGGCTCCATCTTTTCATCAGCTGCTAATCTCGTTCATTCCCGAGGGGGCCCTCACGATTCCTTTCACCGAGTCCACCATTCGGCAGTACATGTATAGACATTTTTTTTATAGAAAGTGATCAATGACTTCAGGTATACGCAGAGTGAGTACGCGAACAACTGGAACAAGTTCCCAAATGTCGATCAAGTCCCTCGAGATGTTGGTTGGGTTTGTTTGCTCCCATTCGGAAAGTGGATCAATGCCCTCAAGATGTCGAGGTTTGGTGGCTCCCGATTAAAAAAATGACCGAAGCCCTCAAACAATTACTTGGGTTTGTTCGGTCTGAATTGAAAAGATGCATTGAGTCTCTAAGGAAACAAATTGTAGTTTTGTCCTGATGTTTCGCTTTGTTGGCTTGATGTTGCTTAGGTTTGCACATTGCCAACTGAAAGATGTATCGCATTCCTCAAAGCGTTTGGTTTTTTCCGTTTCCAGCTAAAATATGGATAGAATCCCCCAAGATGTTGTTTGGCTTGGCTTGCTTCCAATTGACAAGTAGTCACACAGCCTCAAGATGTAGCTTAGATATGTTCGTCCCCGATTGGCAAGTGGATTGAGTCCCTTAAGTAATTAATTGGATTTGTTCGATCCGACTTGATAAATGGATTGACTCTCTAAGGAAACAAATTGTTGTTTCGTCCTGATGTTTCGCTTTGTTGGCTTAATGTTGCTTAGGTTTGCACATTGCCAACTGAAAAATGTATCGCATTCCTCAAAGCGTTTGGATTTCTCCGTTTCCAGCTAATATATAGATAGAATCCCCCAAGATGTTGTTTGGCTTGGCTTGCTTCTAATTGACAAGTAGTCACACAGCTTGAAGATGTGACAGATATGTTCATCCCCAATTGGCAAGTGAATTGAGTCCCTCAAGTAATTACTTGGATTTGTTCGGTCCGACTTGATAAATGGATTGACTCCCTCAGGCAACTAAGGGTTGTTTCGTCCTGAGATTAGGCTTTGTTGCATCGATGGTGTTTCGTTTTGCATATGACGAAATGTAGATCGAATTCCTCAAAACACATGGGTTTCTCCGTGCCTAGCTGAAAGGCGGGTCAAATCCCTCAAGATGACCCGCATTTCAGTTAGGTGAAATGCGGGCCCCGATGATTTGGCTCGCGATAATTGGCAAGTGGACCTATAGCCTCAAGATGATGGTTATACCTTAGCATCATCTTGTGGCTATGGCTATGGTTTGTTCCCAATTGGCAAGTGGATTGAGTCCCTCAAGATACTGTTTCATCCAGAATTCGAGGCACCCTACTCCTTAACGTCAACTCTCTCATCCAGAACGAGGCTTGGCTTGGTTTGCTCCCAATTGACAAGTGGACCTATAGCCTCAAGATGATGCTTAGGTATGTTTATCCCCAATTGGCAAGTGGATTGAGTCCCTCAAGATACGGTTTCATCCAGAATTCAAGGCACCCTACTCCTTAACGTCAACTCTCCCATCCAGAACGAGGCCTGGCTTGGTTTGCTTCCAATTGACAAGTGGACTCATAGTCTCAAGATGATGCTTAGGTATGTTTGTCCCCAATTGGTAAGCGGATTGAGTCCCTCAAGATACTGTTTCCCCCAGAATTCGAGGTACCCTATTCCCTAACGTCAACTCTCCCATCCAGAACGAGGCTTGGCTTGGTTTGCTCCCAATCGACAAGTGGGCCCATAGCCTCGAGATGTTACTTAGGTATGTTTGACCCCAATTGGCAAGTGGATTGAGTCCCTCAAGATACTGTTTCATCCAGAATTCAAGGCACCCTACTCCCTAACGTTAACTCGCCCATCCGATCAGACATACCCAAAAGCGCAAAATGTCCTACCAACAGCTCCTGAAGCTTCATCGATGGGTGCTTTAGCACGGAATATGTTGTGCACGCGTGCACGACCATAGCTACGACCCAGCCAGGAATTTTCACAGTATGCACGGTGCAGTATACACATTCATTGTACACTTAGAAAGTGCAGGCGAGTGCGGGAAGCGGAGATGATGCACCCTCGATCGAGGCCGTCTCTCCTTTCGCACACCTATAATAAACGATCTCTCGGGACCCGGGGCCTGATTCGGGCCGTGCGCGCATCACGCCCGATTTCTTTTGCAGCCTCGCTCGCCCTCGCTTTTTTCTTTGCCCTCTCGGGACGAGCGGAGAATTATGGGGTGAGCGCATAGGCACCGGGCAGAAAAGACAGCAGGTCTTGGGGCAAAGTAGAGCGGGTACAGCCCGGGGTGGGGGGAAGAAGCGCTCGCGTAATAGTGCAAGAGAGAGAGAGAGAGAAAAGCGTGCTGAGGAGGAGTCAGGGTGTACACACCCGTCGTCGTACCGGAAGCGATCCGCTTTGCGGCCTGTTTAAACGCGATTTAGTTCCACGAAGAATTCCTGAGCGACTCGAGGAACAATCTATCGGTGGAGAGCGAGAGAGAAAGATATATATATATATATATATATATATATATATATAGGCATTGCTCGAGGCGTATCTCTGTGGACGAGGGATATATATCTTGACGCTGATTTTATCCCTCAAGCTGCTTTTGCCTACACCGCATAGTTGTTACCGAGGAAGGCGGGGGGGGGGGGGGGGAGGGTACACATACATTATCACGGATCGAGCTGACTCTGTCATAGAGAAAATTCTTATAAACGTTTGTCTCGTGGCGTTCCTCCTCGCGCGAACGCTTGAATGTCGATTGCTCCGAGATAAAAAAAATTCTCTGAATAATATCACGAAGACAAGGATCACGAGGATTCATTATCGCCGCTGGAGGGTGCACGAATTAGGCGTTACGTATCAAGGCATTGCCAGACCGGCTTCTACATCGTGGTACGGATATTTGAACACTTGTAAAAGCAAAAGGCGAGAATGTTTGCGCAGCAGGTATTGTTATCGCCGTTACACGACAGGGCACGCGTTTCCGGTTGTGGTGTAAGAACGTGAGGACGAAAAACTGTCGCCGGACGCTGCTTTTCGACGTGTGTACTGCTGATTAATATTGAAGCTGTTAGTTAATGGTCAGAGGTATGTATGAGCTTGGAGTTTTGAAAATATGATTTTTTTATTGCTTAACTTTATAGCCTAGGGTCTGAACTTTCATTTGCACTGGAGATTTTGTAATGATTCCGAAAATTGAGTGAGTTATAAACATTTTTTCGAAGGGTGCGTTTTGCCCTTTTTTTGCGTTTTTCTCGAAAGTATGTTTTTTCGGTGTAAGTCCGGGTCAAGATCTATTGGTCCGGTGAGCTTTAAATTCCAGATGGAGCAGTCTACGACACTTTTTATCGTACGACTGGATGATTCTTACGTATGTTGTTCCATTCGTTAATAACAAAAGATTAAAGTCGTTTTGTTAAAAAATCGAACTATTGTTTCTACAGCATGTCATTTTCCTAATTTTCGAAATATCAAAAAAGTATCCAATCAAACGAAGCTTTCATTATTATACTAAAACTACATTTTTTTAAATCTCAGGCCACCCTATTTGTCATATCCACCTGACCCCTTGGTCACGCAGCACCGAAGGTGCTTTGCTTAACTGATAATAACTCCACTATTGATCACTATTTTCCAATTTAAAAAATACCCAAACCTGGCAATACGGTGTATCAATTATCCGTAAAATCCCGACCTCGTTATCCCAATACTCCGATTGGAAAAAAATATTGAAAATCGACCTGTTTTTTTGGGCCCGAAGTTTCATCTCGTCTTACAAGCCCAAGCAGAGGATACACTGCTCGTTCGTAGCCAAAAATTCCCTTCGCGTAAGACAGACACCGCGTGTAGTTGAAAATAAAAATGAGGCGTTGCGCGGCCTTTGATCGCTGGTTGTGCAGGTTAATGGGGCTTCGGCGATCGCCTACCGGCAATTATGGCAGGTGCCATAAAAGTATCGCAATACGAATGAAAAATTATCACGCGATCGAGAGAAAAAAAAACATTTCTCGTTTCCCGATGCGTTCATTGCGAATTGAATCTGCCTCTCTTCGACCATATAACTATCGTTCGTTCGTTCTACGCGCTCTTGTCGGTACGGTTATTACGGTTACGGTCACGACGAGGCTTATCCCAGATAATCCTGACTCTCGATTTCATCTGGAGTATTTCTACAGCTCAACACGATGAACGATCTCGCGGGAGGGCGAAGAAGAGAGAGAGGGAGAGAGAGAGAGAGAGAGAGAGAGAGAGAGAGAGAGAGAGAGAGAGAGAGAGAGAGAGAGGGAGAGAGAGAGAGAGGGAGAGAGAGAGAGAGAGGGAGGGAGGGAGGGAGAGAGAGAGGGAGAGAGAGAGAGTCGTCCTGATTCGAAGAGTGTCGCTCACGTCCACAATCTGCGGTCTTTTGATCGACGAAAAAAAAAAAAAAAATCGTTGATTTTCCTCCGTTCGATGGGGAGTTCTCCGATCATTTCTATTGCTTTTTTTTGCAATCTCGTTTGTACACCGCGACTTCCGGAGGACTCTCGGTCGAGCGCATTCGGCCACGAAGTCGCGTCCTTGCGGGATCGCGTCAATGATCTCGTTCAATGCTGTTCCCGCCCCACCGTGTATCGACGTTTATTGTTAATTCGAGGACGCGCGGGCCCAACGTCGATTTTTTTTCTACGCAGGATCGGGGTGACACCAAAATGGCCTAGGCAGTATGATCAATGACACCCACCACAGAGACAATTAAGAGACTGTGACGAATTGACCGTGACCAATTCCTCAAAGTGCTCTCTCTCTCTCTCTCTCTCTCTCTCTCTCTCTCTCCCACTCTCTTTCGCATACGTTATTTTCTGTCGCGCGAGCAGGCCCGCGAGATCGAGCAATTGTCGCGACACGCGATGGTTTTTCCTTCAGCCCGTTCATTGCGCAACCGTCATGAATTTTATAACCTCGCTTCGCTTCCTGGAAGTTCCCACCCATAGCTTCGTTTCAATTAACAGCTTGTACCGCGGGTGCTTTTTTTTGCGCGCCTGCTCTCGTACATACTCGAGCGCGACTCGGACTGTAATTTGTACAGGCTCATTTACAATTATCACGACCATTTTTGTTGCCCCCCCCCCCTCACCTTCCTATGAATCTTTTCTTCGTATTTCGTGACGAATTATCAACGGAAATTAATTGATTGTTCGGTCAGTTGGAGAATTTCGCGACGCTCTCGTGAGACACGAGCGTTGCGAAACATTTTCAAGGCGAATCTCACTTTGGGGATTTATTCGTGCTCGTGTCTAATGCAAGCAGTGGATGGCGAGCCGCGGGGAGGACGAGGCCGCCGTGAGTAATTCGTGTGAAGCGGAATAATAAATAAAAAGGATTTGATGAAATAGGCTCGAGGACTGACCGGCGTCGCTATAATTGGCAGCTCCTAAAGATCACTATTAAGATTAATAACGAGCGTTGGTGAATTACTGGTAAGGTTGACGTGCATTCATGCAATCGTGGGGGGTCATATATGTGTATACACACACACACACACACACACACACACACACACACACACACACACACACACACACACACACACACACACACACACACACACACACACACTGGGTGTCCTGTTATAAATGGATAATCCTGCAACTGTCGATAGGTCAGATCATGTCCTACTATATGCTGGAATTTCAGTTTAATAAAAGTCTCACGGTTTTCGAGATTTTAGGCTTTATGTTAATTAAAAAAAAAATCATCTGCTTTTCGGTTTTCGCATGTCATTATTACAAATTATATGCATTGACAATAACTGAGCCACTTTTTTTTAGTAATCGGCACGATACGCGGAGTACCTTTTTTTACACCGTAGGCTACCAAAGTTAGATGTTCGAATTGATTTGTTTGAAAATTCTGCATAAGATCTTTCATAAAGTTTCCTTAACACTTGAGGTTAAAAAGCAGACCTTTGTAGATAAAACAAATAGCCAAGAGTATTTTTTCTAACTAAAAAAAATATCATTTGTAGAAATGGCATACGAAAAACCAAAAGTAGATTATTCTTAGCTCGAAAACCGTGAGACTTTTACTGCAATGAAATTTCAGCATATAATAGGATATGATCTGACCTATTGACAGTTGCAGAATTATCCATTCATAACAGGACGCCCTGTATATATATATATATATATATATATATATATATATATATATATATATATATATATATATATATATATATATGTATATATGTATTGTATATAAAGTATGAAAGTTATCCTACGCTAAAAAATGTTACCCTTTGCCTGTATGTATCGGGATGGAATATAATAAATATGTGGATACATATATGTGTAAATAGATAAATAAACAAAAACTTATGAGTATAGATTATTTTAATTTATTATTATATATAATATATCCGCACTATGTATGTTTGTATGTATGTGTGTATATTGTAAGAATATAGGAACTTGTATATAGGAATTTGTATATACTTGTATAATATACTTGTATAAACTTATACTTTATACAAGTATAATATACTTGTATAAACTTGTATATAGGAACTTGTACTTCGAAACCTTTTTTCATTCGAAAAAAAAATTTCGGGGTACAATCCCATTTTGTATTAATATTCACAAGATTTATATGCAGTAAGTAAAAAACAGTATTTGTACATCTCACACGAATCTGTCGTTAATTGGCCTTTATTCTCTTGTTCGTGTTTTCCCAAGATTTTTGTAAACAGACATCATGTATATTTAAATTTTTGTAAATTTTTGTAAAATATTGTAAGTTTTGTAAAATTGTAAATATTGTAAATTTTGTAAAATTTTGTAAGATTTTTGTAAATAGACATCATGTATATTTAGGATAAGCTATTGAACAGAGAAACTTAATAAGCCCTTTATTTTTTTCGAAGGATAATTTGAAAAAGACGACGTATACAAATACGTCGTTTTACCCACTGTATATATATACGAATTTTCACTCGTGTTATAGCGCACTGTTGGAAAAAAGTTTAGTACTAAAATAAATTTGTGTTCTCCAAAACATCCTCAAGATCCAAAAACACCGTTACAATCCGTCTACAGCTATAATAACACTGTCAATAGGCCGTCGTAACACTGTCAAATGTTCCTTACGACCGTTTGGCACGATATAAAAATCCGTCACATGGATGTGAGGTGCAAATAGATTGCGACTTTGTTCGGAAGGGCCCGTACGTTGAATGCGCGGCGATACATTCGCCTCGGAGATAATAATATCGGACACGCGAAACTCTCGGCGAGGGCACCTGGCCGAGTTTCACGATAATAAATTCATACACGCGATGCTCGCGGACTTGTACAGTACCAGTGGATTGTGTATATTAAAGAATAGGTACAGCACATACCCACACACACACCCCCCCACTAACGTGCACATGTAAATATCCATTTACATAAATAGTCGTGTATGGCTATTGCTAAACTTATATTGCCGTCCTGAGAGGCCTGAGCATTGCAGACGGATGTGGAAAATTGAAAAAGGCATTCGTAGCCGTATTGATGGGAGCCTGCTGGTGTGAGTGAGCTATGCCGCTGCGGCGCCAGGCTCCAAAGTGTTATGGATATGTGTGTGTGTGTGTGTGTGTGTGTGTGTGTATGGATCATTTGTAGCGTAACTGGTGGATCCTCCCAATAGTCTTAATTTTTTCCGTCATTCATAACAAAAAATATTCAATCAAATGTTTTTTTATTATTAAATATTGTTTTTGTAATAAGATTGTTTTTAGTTATTCGCGTATGGTTGAAATTTCTTAGGTTACTAAAAAATGGAATTGTATTTGATAATTTTTTTAAATTAAATTCCTATTATTGGGAGGATCCGCTAGTTTCGCTTTAAATGGTTATTAAATCATCGATAATAATAATAATAATAATGATGATAATAATAATTTTTTTCTTTTTTAAAATTATATCCTAAGTATGTCTATTGTGCAAAGCCACAAATACAGTGCGGGTGTATGTGTGCATACTCTTCATACATGTATATAAAAAAATATATGTATGTCTATTGCTTTATATATACAAGAAATAAAATAATAATAATATATCTTTATAAATTTTTATTCATTTATTTTTATTTACCATTACGAAAAAAATACGATATAATACGACCCACGATTTTGTTACTTATTATTTCCCTCCCCATGTGTATAGGTAGACCTCAACCTTTCCTGGCACACAGATCCATATATACAGGGTGTCCTGTTATGATTGGATAATCCTGCAACTGTCGATAGGCAAAAGTCCCACGGTTTTCGAGATAATAATCAGCTGCTTTTGGTTTTTCGCATGCCATTTCTACAACTGGTAACATTTTTTCACCCAGTTGAAGAAAAAATACTCGTGGTTTCTTTCATCTAGAAAAGTCTTCTTTTTAACCTTTAATGTTAAGGAAACTTTATGAAAAAAGATCTTATGCTGAATTTTCATATAAATCAATTCGAATTCGACGTTGATAGCCTGCGGTGCAAAAAATGTACTACGCATATCGTGCCATTTACTTAAAAAAGTTGCTTACAACTAGTTACTGTCGATTCATATCATTTGTAGAAATGGCATGGGAAAAACCAATAGCAGATGATTTTTTTTCTCAAAAAATAACAAAGCTTAAAATTTAGAAAACCGTGGGACTCTTACTAAGCTGAAATTCCAGCACATAGAAGAACATGAGCTGACCTATAGACAGTTGGAGGATTATCCATTCATAATAGGACTCTCTATATATATATATATATATATATATATATATATATATATATATATACGTGTGTGCGTGTGTTTGCGAGGCTATTCTTTCGAACGATATAATTCAAGACAATTATAATATATGTTACACGATACAACAATTATTGCTCTCGCAAGCGCGAGCGCGCAGAGAGGTGTGTGACCTCGATAATATCTGTTATGGGTTGTCGGGAAGGGTGGGCGCGAATCTTATTTTATAATTGTCAATAAAGCATGGCACCAGTCACGCGCGCACGCGAACAACACTTTTGCGCAAATGAATAAAAACGTGCGAGAGAGCGAGATGGTCGGGGGCGGGAGGGGGGGGGGGGGTGTCTCTAGAATCGTCGTCATCTTTCCGGTCTGACAATCGAGAAAATTGATGGCAGAACTCGTGAGAAATATAACTATCGAGTGATATGGGCAGGTCGAAAGTTCTCACAGATCTTCGTACGAATATATACACATTATCATTATCGTTGGTCTCATTGTTATTATTGTTATTACCGCTCGTATTATTTTCATTACCTTTTCGTACTGTGTATTTTCGTGTTTGTCTCGCATATGAAACATTGTGAAAGGGGCAGCAGGATAGAGAAAAAGAGAGAGAGAGAGAGAGAGAGAGAGAGAGAGAGAGAGGGAGAGAGAGAGCGCTTGTAACTGGTTTGGATTGTTTTTCTTTATTCTCACGTAATAATAATAACGGGTAAAAGTAGAGAACCATCGGAACCGGGCAAAGACACATCGCATGCTCATTTTCTTTTTTTTCTTTCTTTTCTTTCATTTACCATTTCCGTTTATACGAATCCCGCGGTAATCGAGATCGAGAGGGAGAGAGAGGGAGAGAGAGAGAGAGAGAGAGAGAGAGAGAGAGAGAGAGATGATCACCTCAGCTCTCGGTTAATCACGCGAGCTGCGAGCACACCCATACGCGAGAGTAATTGTGTCCGTACGATATAGTTATAAGTACCTTATACATTTTATATATGTATATTCGATTAGTTTGTTGTAAAGATCGAGAGCAACGATTGTGCACCGAGGCTATAAGTAACGCTCCAGTAGTAACGGCCTTGCAAGTGCATTCCAGTTTCCCGATAGCCGCAACGAGAGACGCCGACTGAGAAGAGTAAGAGGGCGAGAGGGAGTCAAAGAGATCGGCGGTGAGAAGAGAGAGAGAGAGAGAGAGAGAGAGAGAGAGAGAGAGAGAGAGAGAGAGTCTCAAGCCACCATCAGAGAGTAAACAGGACTCGCTCTGAATGATTCCGTGCACTTTGCAAACTCTCTATATACTTTGTAAGCTTCGCAGCTCATTACGTTTTCCGCTTTCCACTGCTCTTTAACACGTAAATATGTGCACCGAACCACGCGTATAATTCGTGCAATTATCGCAGTGTTTCGCGAATCGCTATGCCTTATCAGCGTTCATACCTTCGAAATTGCTTTGTGCCGAGTGAACAGGACTACGGTAATTTTCATTTGAGAAAGTAGTCGAGCGGGAAAACACCTGAGCAACATCACCAATTCATGCTCGACTTTGGACTCTATTTGAACGAATTTATAGATTCGGGTATTGGCGTTTTCCTGGCACTTTTTTCGTTTTTGTTTTTCACAAATAAAGATGTATGAAACGGCGCCGTATCTCAAAATCTATTGGTTCAATTCACTTCGAATTCGGACAGAGCATAGCTTGTAACATTTTCTGTCCCATGATCGCATGATCTTTGCATACGTTTATCCATTTGCTAATAACAAATTATTAACGTCATATCAACAAATTATTAACCTTTTATAATTTAATTCATTCATTCATTCATTTAAAAAAATTATAATTCAATTAATTATATGAGGTCGAAAAATCGTTCCTAATGCGCGCAATTCTTTCGCATCGTTCGGTAAACGAAACCTCGTTGAAGATGTTTCGCCTTGACATCATCCACATACGGTAAAATGAGGAAGGCGTATCTTGCGCTTCGCAGATCTTTTTTTCTTTTTCGTCACAAATGCATCATCTGCGATATAACAGCCACGATACAAAGTCCACCACCTCTCTCTCTCTCTCTCTCTCTCTCTCTCTCATTCTTCTTCTCGCTTCTTCACGTTCTTTGTGCGCACGGGCGCGACATCAAAGCCCGAGATGCTCGATGACGGAGCTTAACGACAGGGATGCGGTCACCGTGACAGTGTAATATGTGTAATGCCGCGTATGAAGACGGACAAAAAAGATTTAATATAAACAGAGAATTAAAAAATTGCCCCCTCGCTCCCCCCCCCCCCCCACCCCATCCTGCGCTCTCAACAAGGAAGGAGAGAAACGAGAAGAAAAGGGTAGGATGGAGCGAATGCAGGATCGGCAATACAGCCACCTGTTGCTTCCCTTCTTTCGTACGATCGTCGTCGTTGTCGTTGTCGTCGACTCAGCGGCAACTTTAAGCACGATAATATATGGTTAACCGCGCGGTTTTACCGAGCGGCAATACCCCGGCACCGATGTCCCATGTCCGTATAGCCTACAGAGATTCGACGCGGAGATTAAACTGTAAATTAATAGAAGACTATCCACCCGGTTGTTGCATGGACGATCTACGCGCTACGTTACCTATACACACACACACACACACACACACACACACACACACACACACACACACACACACACACACACACACACACACACACACACACACACACACACACACACACACACACACACACACACACACACACACACACACACACACACACACACACACACACACACACATATATGTATATGCGTGTATAAAAGATAGTCGATACAAGGGCACTTTACTGCACTGCTATACACGTGAAAGAGCACGAGAGAGGTTGGAGTAAGGGATCTTTACAAATATCGATAAATCCCTCGTCATTTAATGTCCTGCTGAAACACGACAGATCCCTCCTCCCATACATCTCTCTCCATCCCTCTCTCTCTCTCTCTCTCTCTCTCTCTCTCTCTCTCGCTCTTTCTCTTACCGATTTCCATTCTTACCGATACTTAACATTTTTCTTTCGCATTGCACGTATAAGGTGGAATTATTATCGATTATAATCGAATGTGATAACTGGGGAATCAACGTACACGGAGGAGGAGGAGAAATTAAGCGAGGGGGAGAAAGAAGAGAGTTTTTTATAATAATTTGATTTCTTCATAGAGCGCTGGTTATGAGGCGACTCGTGGATATTGTGATAAATTGTTGAGTTGCTGTAACAGTGTAAACCTATTATTATCTTTCGGCACTTTTCGAGATAACATAACCTTTCTTTAACAAAATTTTAACAGATGGGAATGATAGTTTAAAGATATTGAAAATATTTTTTGTCATCTATTTTATTATCTCTCAGATTATTTTTGGTCTTATGAGCTTTGAATTGTTCATCGCCGATATTGTATTTTGTTTTTCGATTATTGTTATCTCGAAACGTGCAATAGGCGAGGCTACATATAATGAAAAAAGGTTTAAATATCTTCGACCCATTTTTTGTCATTTTCTTATTATCTTTCAGAGTATTTATGATTTTGTGAGCTTTGAATTGTTTACGACCGATATTGTATTTTGTTTTTGGATACAATTTTGTTGAAACAAAGTTAACAAAAAGTAGTTCGATTTTGTTTAGTTTAAGCTTTCTTTTTACAAGTAAATATCTTTACAGTTAACATATTTTTATTATTAACAAGAACCGTTTAAATGTCTTGAAACTATTTTATGTCACCTCCTTTATAATCTTTTATATAATTTCTCATTCGATGAGCTTTAAATTGTTCGTCTCCTATGTTGTCTTTTCATGCAATTTTGTTCAAAAGAAGTTAATAAAAAGTAGTTCAAATACCTTTAAACGAATTTTTGTCATCTCCTTTATGCCATAAAATAAAAATTGTCTTAAAATGATTTCGTATTCCATGAGTTTTTAATTGTTCATCGCCGATATCGTATTTTATTTTTCGATACAATTTTGTCAAAAAAAGGTTACCTTATCTCAAAACGTGCAATGGGCTTGCATTGTTACGTCTCGCCAATTTACTACGATGTTCACGACTAGCCCCAAAGCTATAACTAAGGCTCAAAAAAAAAATTAAAAATCTCTCTCACCCTTGCTCCATTCCTCCTCCGCCGTACACGTTTATTCCCCGGCAAAAAGTCCGGCAACGTATCCGAGCGTTAAATTAACAATCCGTTGATGGCAAAAGAAAAAAAAAGCAAAAAAATACAGTATGCGTGTGATCGACCCCTGGACATCAGAGTCTAAAACAATTAAGCTCCGTCTCACGTGTCTCGGGGACTATAGCGTGACTCGTGCAAAAGGCAAAGTTGTATCAATTTATCGACGTGTCTCCAGGTTCGTCTCGCCTCTCCTCTGGCGTAAGGAGCTATACCAGTGCGACACTTTCAAATAATCGATTTTTTTTTGCCTTTTTCGACAGTTTATACTTTCAAGAACATGAGATGAGATTTTTATACTTTCAAGAATATGAAATGAGATTTTTCAAATTTGCCGACATTGTAACTCAAAGAGCAATTATCCGATTAACTTAAAATTTGAACTGAGTACTCGTGAATATATTTACTCTACAATGACGTAGGATATTTTTGATTGGATGAAAATTGACGATTTGGCATTGAAAAAAACGACGATTTTGTAGGCAAGAAAACAGACTTTTTTCATAACTACGCCATTTTGTTAGATTTTGATATTTTTCAAAAATCCTACGTCATTGTACAGGAAATACCTTACAGTTTAACGACATTTTTTTCCTTTTTCGGTTTCAGCTACTCAATCGGCCGGAATCATGTCAGCAGTGAAGAAACTTTTTTTTTGCGCCTTCGAAGGCAGCGCATAAGTCGCTTGGATCTCAATATTTTTCTATGAAAAAAATATGTAATATCGGTCAAATAAAGCCAAACATATTCTTAATTTTCCGAAACATTTAATTGAGTACTTTTCTTCCAAAAAATTCCTGAAAATTACCCAAATTTTCAGCGTTCACACTGGTACAGCCCCTTAATTTGACGGCACTCTCATTGGATCTCGATGATCGCGAAAAACGCGTAAAAATCCGCGGAAAGATCCTGCGAGCGACAGGCTAATTCGCCGGCTTTTATCACGCTTTTGCGTTTGCTCGCGTCCTCTCGTACACACCCACTACTCGGGCATTTTGCCCGATAATGCGACGTCGCCGCGATTTAACGGGCGATCCACCGATTATCGCATCGACGAGGAAGCTCTTACATAATGCTTCGTTCGTGTGGCTCGCAAGGACCCGGCAATGTAAGGTGTGCGATTTCACTTTCGAATTCACACTGCCGCGTCGCCCGCGAGATCCAAGGCGAGATATCACGCGGCTAGCTCAGGAATACTAATATTAATAGGATGTGTATAAAACACACATACATATGTATATATACATCAGCATGTACAGAACTGAGAAGCAAAAGGGCGTAACGTACGAGTTAAGTGGCTCAATTGATCTTACGTGGGCCATTTGTAAAGTTGGGTTTCGGTACGTGAGCTCATTGTAGTTCGCGGAAGAGTTATAAAGATCATGACGGATTTGTCAGGTTCGTTTTGATTCAGTTCGAAACGTTGGACAGATAGAGATGTCATATGCTTCGTCAGGCTTGAAACTTTTCACGTCTTTTCTTCCCTCTCTCTCTCTCTCTCTCTCTCTCTCTCTCTCTCTCTCTCTCCCTCCTTCCCTCTCTCTCTCTCTCTCTCTCTCTCTCTCTCTCTCTCTCTCTCTCTCTCTTCTCTCTCTCTCTCTGTCTCTCTCTTCTTCATCAAATTTTCTGCATTTATATATCTCGTTCTGTCTGTCTTGGCATTATGTCATTTTTTGTTGATGTACTTTGAGATTACTTTAAATAGTTGTAGTTTTAAGTTTTTGTTATATCGCAGTACATCTTCTTATTTTTTTTTCGTTTATTGTTATTTAGTTATAACGATTGTTCCTTATTTTATTGTAGCTCATTCGGAACCTTTTTTCTTTTATTGTCATTTTAATTTAGATTCAGATAAGATGAGATAAGTTTTTCCTATCTGATCTTATATTTTGCCCCATAGTGTGCTAGGGAAGAAATGAATATTCATTCATTCGCTCTCTCTCTCTCTCTCTCTCTCTCTCTCTCTCTCTCTCTCTCTCTCTCTCCCTCTCCCTCTCTCGCACGCGCTCTCTTCCTGTGTACGGCGCCTCTGCATTTTAATTCGTAGGACGCCCGAAACTAATCGTTTGAAAACCTTCGTGACATTTGACAGGAGGCCTTGTTCACGTCGCCCCAGGACGAATCCATCATTTGGGCGCGTCGAGGTCGCTACGTGTATTTGTTCGGATCACCGTGTGGATCGCGCTGTGGATGACTAATATGACATTCTCGCGCTGTCGCTCAAGAATCTGCGCACTCGAGATTGTGTTCGATTATTGGGCGACACTGACAAATGCGTGGACAAAAAAAAAGGTGAAATAGAAACGTAATAAAAAAAAGGGATATGAAAGATAGACGTGATTTTTTTTTGGCAGCACTTGATTTAGACATTTGCGATTGTAATATTTGGAAGAGCGAATCACTTTGATTGATACGTTACCGCGGATCTACGCGGAGAAATTATGTTGGAGAATTAGATGTATACGTTTTTTTTTTCGTCGAAGGGTCTGTGTAAAATTGTATATTCGAAAAACGATCTTTATTGCGTGGATTAATAGTCTAGGGTCTTGATTTTAATTTGGGACAAAGATTTTGTAAAGATTCCAAAAATTGACCGAGATATGTCGATTTTCGTCAAGGGTCAAATCACCCACTGCTACACTTTTTTCTTCTGCGTTTATCTCAAAATCCATTTGTCCGATTCACTGCGAATTCGGACAGAGCATAGTTTATTGCATTTTCTATCGTATGACCGGATGATACTTTGATATGTTCGGGAAGTTGAGAAAAAGTTCGATTTTTTGGACGAAAATCTAACTTTTGCTCATTGAGCTTGCCATTTTCGTACTTTTCAATATTTCGAAAACCTATTCGGTCATACGAAATATCCGTTATTATACTAAAAGTACATTTTATTTGTCAATTCGAATCACCCTAGTTGCTAGAACCATCACACCGATTGCCATGCAGCAACGGGGGCACTTTGTTCAAATAACAATAACTCAATTGTTTATCGATATTTTTCAATTAAAAAAAAATAATTCTGGCAAGGCTATGTATCAATTGTTTACAAAATCGCGACCTCCTCATCCCAATACTTTCACCAGCAAGAAATCATTTAAAAAATCACAAAATATCTATTTTATGTGTCAGTAATACTTCTTAACTTCGAATGTACAATTCTCCATAGCCTGTACACGCACAAGGCTAGCGTTTCCCTGAATCTATACCCGAAAATCATCCAAAATATTTGAGAACGAGGCTAATCGTTTCATTAATTAAATCCACAACAGAGCCACTATTACTCACCATTAAGGCGTTACCCCCACTTGTAGCGCAAAAAAGGCCTTTTTCGTGAATTTTTTTTAAAGAAAACTACAAAACTTTTTTAATCGATCAATATACCATCTTAAAGAACACATCTTGAAGAACTTTCAGTAATTCTTTTATTGAAAAATATTACATTGTTTAGTGGCAAATGGCCGTCAATGAAATAATGTTTTTATATACACGGTTTGCGGTGACCAACATTGCGGGGAAGTGGATCATCTGAAAAAAAATGCGGATGGATCTAGTCAAATATAAGCATAAACTAGTCTTTAATCGAAGGATTTTAAAAAATATTCATTTTTCACAAAATGGCGGACAGTCAAAGTTAATGGTTCGATTTTGACGAAAAAAACGGCCGTTTTTTGGCTACAAAACGGCCATTTTTTTCGAAAAAAAAAATCGAACGATTAAAGACTACATTTTCATGTATTAAATAAGCCTGCAAAATTTCAAGAAGATCGGTTCATTAGTGTTCGAGTAATCTTGGTCACCGACTTCAGAAATGCCATTTTGAGAAAAACGCGTTTAAAGTTTCAATTAGCCGGTCGTTTACACAACGGATTCTTCTCTTTCAACGCTCATATCTCAGTCAATTTTGTTCGGATCGACTCGAAATTTTCAGGACATATTCTCAGATACTTATACTTTAAAAAAATGCGATAAAAAAAATCGATTTTTTCAAAATCGCAAGTGGGGGTAACCCCTTAAAACATTTGAAAAATTGCCCCTTCTCACATGCCCCATACTCTTCGAAAAAAAAAAAAAAATACGTGCGTTCATCCATAGAATCACTCCTCCGTAGCACACCACCACAAATACGAGGCTGCAAACTATCGCGACTCGCTTCTCGCATAATTTCTTTCCGCTCGCCTCTTTGGCACAGATTGACACATGTACGAATAAGTGTACACGCGCCGGCCAAGCGTGAAGATGATATCGTCGCGATAACTCGCGCGAATCAAGGATTTTTTTCCATATACGAACGACCGATTTATGGGCTCGCTTGTTGAATCTGATATTTCGCGTGCATACGCGAGCATACACACGTGCACATATACCGCAACATTGAGGACGTATATTCCTGCTTGAGGGGATTACTTCTTTGCATCTTATTACACGTGTGTCATTTGTCGTTGGTGAGCCGAGCGGGGCTGGAATAAGGGAGAGCGGGAGAGAGTGGGAGGGAGAGAGAGAGAGAGAGAGAGAGAGAGAGAGAGAGAGAGAGAGAGAAAGAGAGAGAAAGAGAAAGGGATCGAGAGAGACAGATACAGAAAAGGGATAGACGACTGTGACTTTGTTGAAATCGCGAAGCAAGCGGCAAATATATGATTATCGAAAATGATAGCGCGAGTATAATATGCCAATCAAATGATCGAAGCAGCATATATATACAGGGTGTCCCTCTTATCTCTGCCACCTGAAATAACTCGGTAATTATCGACGTCACAAAAAAATGTTCCAGACAAAAGTTTTACGGTGTGAAGGGGGCCATAAAAACGACCAAATTTTTTATTTCGGTGAAGGCGCTGACGCACAGTGAAGGTCACCTCCACTTTTTGAAATGGAACGGTACATTTTCTTTCAACTATCTTGCGGAGCACCTCAAGCCGCATAAAAAAACATTCGGGTGTCAAAGTCGTTCAAGGTCATTCAAGGTCACCTATTAAAATGAAATACAAATCTAAATATCTCGGATCACTACGAAATATTTGGTAGTGATCCGAGATATTTATATTTGTGTCATCGATACTGAGCTGATAAGTATCTGCAGACCCTGCAGTGTTAAGGCGGGATATACGTTTACAACGATACAAAAATCGATTTATTTTTATTTTTTTCGTTAAACGATAGAACTAGATATATCTAGTATGTTTTCCTAAAGTTTGAAAGTGAAATTCGAAAAACTTATACGTTACAGCCCGTCAATGCTGTGCCCGCCAACGATATGGCAGTTTTTCGCAAAACTGCATTATCGAAATCGGCGTGCAGGATTACTAACAAACTATTAAGCCGATTGAGTGGAAAATTGGTAGAAATATTGATAATATTGGTACCTTCTACATGACGAAATTTTTTTTCGAAAAATTGGAAAAAACTACTTTTTTGATCCACATTTTACAGAAATGTTGCGTGAATTGTTGATTTTTTTGTGAATGCGTGCCATTTTCTCAAATTTGCATTTTCTTCATTTTAATTACTCACATAGAAACTATACATGTTCTAACTGAAAAAATGTTTGAACTTTTTTGCAAATCAAAGTCTACGGGAAGCTAGACTGCACGCCGATTTGCAACTCCCGCGGCGACCTTGCTGTAACACTGCCACAGTTCTGTCATTTTAATGATGAATTAATTTGAAAAAATTGTTTCGTATACTTAAATATACTATTAAAGTATACCTAAAGTTTGATCATTATAGAATAATTATTTCTTAGTTAAAAAAATTCCTCAATATTACTCATTTTTTTCCTGTCTAAATGTATATCCTGCCTTCAATGTTGCAATTTTAAAACCCATTATCTCCCAATCTAAATAGTCGACTGTTCTGAAATTTCACTCAAACTTGCATAATGATATGAACAATGTCTGGTCAAAATTTGAACGGAATCTATAGAAACCAAGAGCGCGTGCTCGTTCTACCTTAAGGTATCTCCTCCCTTAACCGCGACCTCGATTCCAAGGCACAGGATACCGAGCTGCAATATGAGGCATTCCACGTCACTTCAGCCAGTAAAAAAAATCCACATATAATTATGAAAAATCGAGTTACTTTATTGAAAAATATTCAACGAGTGTCGAAATTTTTTGAAAAATTCTGACGTTTTTTCTCGTTGATTACCATTTTTAAATATTTTTCTATTCAAATGGCTGTATTAATGGCAAGATTTAACGTATTTACATTCGTAAAAAACGAAAATGTACGTCTTTTTATAGCGTTCCAGAAAAAAATTAATTTAGATTTTATTGAGCAAGTCAAACATCCATTTCAGGGCAAAATATGAATAAATATTTGTTTTCTCAAGGAAAGACTCGTTATTTTTTTTACTTTCCCCGAATTGTGAATACGAAAAACGGATTTTTGGTGTCTTTTATATTATGCGATTCCGAAACACCGTGAAGTAACAGCTACTTTTATTTTTATTAATATTCGATTGAAGAGTGTGGACACTCCAAGGCTCCAATACATATGACATAAATGTCATATGAATTTCAAAAACCTGGTAAACGTACAGCGAGTGCTTCACACTCTTCAATCGGATATTAATTTTAAAAAAATTTAAATAGCTGTTACTTCACGGTGTTTAGGAATCCCATAATATAAAAAATACCAAAAAATTGTTTTTCGTATTCACAATTCGGAGAAATTCTTAAAAATAAAATAACGAGTGTCTTTCCTTGAGAAAAAAAATATTTTTGCATATTTAGCCCTGAAACGGACGTTCGACTTGCTCAATAAAATCTAAATTATTTTTTTTTTTTGGAAGGTTAGAAAAAGACGCACATTTTCGTTTTTTACGAATGTAAATACATTAAATCCTGCCAAAGATACAGCCATTTGAACGGACAAGTATTTACAAATGGTAATCAACGAGAAAAAACGTTAGACATTTTTTAAAAATATCGACACTCGGTGAATTTTTTTCAATAAAGTAACTCGATTTTTCAAAATTATTTCTGGATTTTCTTTTCACTGGCTGAAGGGACGTGGAATGCCTCATATATAAACAGTATAAATCTAATAGCCCGGTGGGGGTGGGTTTTGAGGAGGACAGTTTGGTGACGCTCGCGAGTCACTATGATTTGAAGCTTCGACGATTCCGAAGCTCCGAGATATAATTTCGATTGGAATCTTCTTGATCGCATCGAGCCATATATAAATCAAACGGGACGCGCGCGCAGTCGCCGCACGTTTGTCGAAAGCTTCGAACATGTCGTTTCGTCGCTTAGGCTACATTGCAGCGGGCGAGGTTTTATATTTTTAGGTTGCTTTTGTATTGTTTGGCTTTGTATAGAAACGATTTGTACACGCACAACGACGGTGAGATAATTGCAACGGAAAAACGTTGGAACGCGGATTCCCTGGAGCCCCCCCCCCCCCCCCCATGCCGCTCTTCCTCCTGTCGCCATTAATCGGTTTCTGCATCGGCGTGCCTCTTTTTACCATTGTCCGCAACACCGCAATAATAGTAGCGAATTATCGTTGCATAATGAGAGGGGAGAAGTCTTGCGCAACTTGTGCCAACAGGTATAACGACGCGCCCCCGCATCGATTTGTATAGCTATTGAATGAGCCCGCTGACAAGATAGGGAGGGGGGAGAGATAGAGAGGAGAGGTGGAGGTAGAAATAAAGAGATACAATCACTGTAGCACTTGTTCTGATCTCCTTCTCTCTCTCTCTCTCTCTCTCTCTCTCTCTCTCTCTCTCTCTCTCTCTCTCTCTCTCTCTCTCTCTCTCTCTCTCGCTCTCCCTCCCCTATTTTTGTTTTTCTTATTCCTAATTTTATCATTAATTTTTATTTTTCCTCTTGATTTTCATGGGTCATTTTTATTCTTCATTTTTGTAGTCAATTTTTATATTTTTTTCTTTTCGCTTTTTTTCATTCAATAATTTGAATTATCTTACTAACAATTTTGTTTATTTTTTATCATTGTTATATTTCTTCATTATTTTTTAACCCTGCGTTTATTGTATGTATAGTTTATCTCACTGCCAAAAAAAAAAACAAACTCTCTCTCTCTTTTTTCTCTTGTATTTGTATAGTTTCTATTCTTGTTTTTCATTCTTTATATTTGTGGTCAATTTTTATTATTATTATTTATGATTTTTCATTTTCATTTCTTCATGTTTATTTGTTTCCATGATTTTGTATCGTTTATGTATATAATTTTTTTTTCTAATATATGCTTATTGGGTACACGTATTAGAATTTATCCTAGTTTTTTCCGAAAAATCACGCAAGTAGATTTTACATTTTTACACTTTTTCTGAAAAGTCACATTTTTCCATGTTTTATGATCAATATTTTCTTTCGACATTCGCTACCCCCCCCCCCCCCCTCTGTTTATATTGTCGTTACGGAATCTTTGGAATTTTGTACACACATAGATCAGTTTATATCAACCATTTATAGTTTTTTAGTGTATAAGTTATTACAAAAAAATGTGGCCAGTGTGTCATCTCCATAAAGTGCCGTATAAATTAGACGATCTTTAGAACCGTCGTTTTTTAATTAATAGTTCGGTTAATTGTTATATATATTCGGGATCGTAAAAGGAATACCTCAATGCTCTACCATATTATACGAGTATCAACAAAATCGAAGGCGGACATCGAAGTGACGTTTCTTTCCTTAGTGCATAATCTGGCTTCCTAAATACAAATACATATATATATATATATATAGATATTTACTTCATGTCATTTGACTTGCCTCACCATTTCATTTGACGTTATTTTACGCCCATGAATTACTATTATCATTATTTCTCCATTATGAATCGCCGAATAAGTTTCATTTCTCACTCCAATCGTTTTTTTTTGTCGTTTTCAAAATTATTTCCATTACCAATTAAGGGGTCTTCTCACTTTAGACGCTAAAAAAGGCAATTTTCATGAATTTCTTTGATAGGTTTATATTATAGATAGTGATATAAAAGTTGTTACACTAATAAATACACTGTCGAAATACATTTTGAAAATTTATTTTTTTATTGAAGTCACTATTTATATACGAAAAGGGTAGTTAAAAAAATTTCCTAAAAAAATTGTACGTCTGCGCCGTTGATGAAATCTCGGAGATGGATAATCGAAAACAAAAAAATCAAACGTTTTTAGATTCAGTGTGTTAATGGCTGTAGCGCATATTATGCGATTTTTTTGTATATGCAAAAATAACAAAATGGCGGGCATTTTTCGAAAAAAAAAACAAAAAAACGTGTTTTTTCACCGTTTTTGGCAAAAAAATAGTACATATCAAAATTTAAAAAAATCCTTTTCATAAGGATCGGTTCAGTAGTTTCAAAGATTTGATCAACAAATGAGAAAAACGCGTTTAATGTTTGTTTGGGTCACATCTAAAAAAATTGTATGTATTTCGAAAGTGTATTTATTAAGTGTAACAAACTTTTATATCAATATCTATAATTATAAACCTATCAAAAAAAATCATTAAAATATGCTTTTTTAATGCATTAAGGGGAGAAGACCCCTTAAGAGAAATAAAAAATCGCACCGACGATAAACGTTAATCGAGTGCCCCCTTCCGAATTGGTGCGTCGACAATACGAATTTGCATACCGCAATGAACGGTAGATATTTCGCTTAATTTTTTTCGTCCATTACCTCATTCCGCCGTGCCCCACTCCCTCCCCTTCGCTCGGTTCGCGTCGCAACGCGGCTGAGCGCTGGTTAAGACCGAGTCGTAAACTCACCTGCAACGAGAAACGGACAAAAACAAATATTATTATTGGTACATGATTTTTCGTTGTTGTTATTTCCACGAATGATACAAGAGGAAAAAGGAAGGCAAAAGAGTGCCGATCGCGTATGGGTCGCCGTAATATCGCCAGGCCCTGCGTGGATCTCCCCGGGCTCGTGCCTGCACACCGCGAAATCGCCCGGCGCGTTCCGGAAAAGGTCTACGCGCGCGTATATGTGCCTGCGTAAGAGAGTGGACGTCCTCGCGCGACCGACCGCCGCGTTGCTCATACTCGTGCATTTGCATAATGAGAAATTATACGCGCAACGGCGCGAGTCTCTCTGCATTGCAGGACGAGACTCTTCGGCGAAGAGTGAGAATAAAAGAGCAAAGAAGAGAGAGAGACAGACAGAGAGAGAGAGAGAGAGAGAGAGAGGCGAGGTCCAGAAGGCCCCCCCAGCGAATGCCTGATGGTGTGTATACCCGCATATCTCGCAAATAATTGTTATTCCCTCATTTCCATACCACTCGATAATAATTGCCTTTAGGGGGTTCAAGAATAAGAACATTTAAAATGACAGAGTAAAATCGTGCTGTCATGAAAAAAAAACGTATGTGTGTGTGCATGTATATGTGCGTTTATAATAAATATATACATATTTATATATTTATATATGTGTGTGTGTGTGTGTGTGTGTGTGTGTGTGTGTGTGTGCGTGCGTGCGTGCGTGCGTGCGTGCGTGCGTGTGTGTGCGTGCGTGCGTGCGTGCGTGTGTGTGCGTGCGTGTGCGTGCGTGCGTGCGTGCGTGCGTGCGTGCGTGTGTGTGTGTGTGTGTGTGTGTGTGTGTGTGTGTGTGTGTGTGTGTGTGTGTGTGTGTGTGTGTGTGTGTATCAGAGATGGGTATGTACTTTTAGTATCCGAGTAGGGAAATAATACCGAATACATGTCAGATGGATGTTCATTTTTTTCGATAATGAATCCACCTTGATTCAGTATTCGTTCTGAGAATAAGTAATGAATCCAATTGGATTCAGCATTCGTTCCCGAAATGAATAATGAATCCAGTTGGATTCAGTATTCATTCCAAAATGAATAATGAATCCAACTGAATTCAGTATTCATTTTAACATAAGTAATGTATCCAATTCGATTCAGTATTCATTCCGTATTCGGATATCATTAAATTGAATAATCTGGAAAAATTGACAGAAAACATGTTTATTCTATTGAAACATTATCGTCCGATTACATTATATTTACCCAAGAGAAATCGCGCTCTTAGTATCTTCTCTTAGTAATTAGAATCTTCTCTTAGTAATTAAATCTTCTCTTAGTAATTAGAATCTAGTAATCTAGAAATGGGACATTATATTTGTCCCATTTCCATTGCCCATTTTTCCAGATTATTCAATTTGATCATATCCAAATACGGAATGAATACTGAATCGAGTTAGATTTATTACCTCTTTTGAAATGAATACTGAATTCAGTTGGAATAATTATTCATTTTCATATCAATACTGAATCCAGAAAGATTCATTATTCATTTTGAAATGAATACTGAATCCAGTTGGATTCGTTATTCATTTTGAAATGAATACTGAATCCAGTAGGATTCGTTATTCATTTTGAAATGAATACTGAATCCAGTAGGATTCATTATTCATTTTCGGAACGAATACTGAATTGAGTTGGATTCATTATTCATTTTCGGAATGAATACTGAATCCAGTCGGATTCTTTATTCATTTTCGGAACGAATTTTGAACAAGTTTCTTTATTATTCATGAATAAAATAAAATTCGAATATGCCCAACCCTGGTATATATGTATATACAGGGTGTCCTGTTATGGATGTATAATGATGCAACTGGCGATAAATCAGATCATGTCCTGCAATTTCCGTTTAGTAAAAGTCCCACGGTTTTCGAGTTTTTGGGCTTTATGTCATTTTTTGAGAAAAAAATCATCTGCTTTTGGCTTTTCGCATGCCATTTCTATAAATGATATGCGACAATAACTCAGCAACTTTTTTAAGTAATCGGCACGATATGCGTAGTACATTTTTTTTACACTACACGCTGTCAAAGCCAGATGTTCGAATTGGTTTGTATGAAAATTCTGCGTAATATCTTTTTTATAAAGTTTTCTTAATATTCGAGGTAAAAAAGGAGACGTAGGTAGAAGTTTTCTTAATATTTAAGGTTGAAAAAAGTAGATAATATGAATTACCAAGAGTATTTTGAAAAATCCGGATAACAAAATAGTTATTATTCGAAGGAATGGCATGCGAAAAAACAAAAGCAGATGACTTTTATCTTGAAAATCGTGGGACATTTACTAAACTGAAATTACAGCGTATAGTAGGACACTATCCGACCTATCGACAGTTGCAGTATTATCCATTCATGACAGGACACCCTGTATATGCACACACACACACACACACACACATATATATTTAATAAGAACATTTTGAACCCGCCTTATCGAGACAATGATAGTTATCAGCACGCACGATTTTTTGAGGACGGTCTTTAAAAAAATAGTTTATAAAATTAAAAAAATAGAGTCGTTGATTTTTGGAAGAGGTCGGTGGATGAGATGACCATAAGAATATGATTACTAGTGGAATTAATTATGGACACTTTTAACATAAAAAAATCGTATTCATTGATCATTTTGACGTTCTAATCACTTTTATTTAATATTCTTATGAAAGTAGGCTCATTGAGGCAAATATCAATCAGAACCATTATAGATTGAAATAAAAACATTACAGTATCATTCCGACGATAGAGAACATGCGTTTTCTGCGTAAATATCGAGAAAGCTAATATCTATTAAAAGTGTGCAGAATTAATTGCACTAGAGCATAAATCTTTTTTTTGAGCTCGTAACATTCGACTCTTTTTTCTCTTCTATAAGAAAAATGTTCCATAAATTTTCTATGAGCGCTATAAAATAAAGATAAATATAAACTAAAAAACACAGCGAAAAAAAACAACACAGGCAACGGTAAAATCCATTCAACATACTTTTTTTTAAAAGCATTTCTAATAAAAAATGGTTTGCTTTCATAATTTTTTTTCATGTATACATGCACACACACACACACACACACACACACACACACACACACACACACACACACACACACACACACACACACACACACACACACACACACACACACACACACACACACACACACACACACACACACACACACACACACACACACACACACACACACATAAACATATGATTGGCACATTCATTTATACATACATATACACAAAAATAAAACTGAAGAGTACCGAGACCTCGACTGCGACGAATTATTGGTTTGCAAATCGTGTCTGAATGGTTTTCCATCTTTTTTTTTCAGGCAACGCGTATATACTTTTGAAGTATCTCTCCGTGCGCAAGCGTATTTGAGAACCGGCGAGTTATTCGGAGTGCCTCTGAGTGATTTTAAGAGTCCGTGAGTGTGCGTCGATTAAAGCGTGAGTCACGATCTGCTCGGCGCTTTATCATTAACTGCGGATAATCTTTCGCTCGCGCCTGTCTGCTTATCCCGGTTTGTGTAGCGTCATTTTTCCCAAACCTCGCTCGCATTGGTTTATTAGGTAGGGAGAGAAGGTAGGAGAATCTGGCGAGTGCGACAAGTGTAATGCGTGGGCAAAATAATGAGGCGTGACTGTATACATTCTGGTACTGTAACGAGCCCTCGCTCTCTCTCTCTCTCTCTCTCTCTCTCTCTCTCTCTCTCTCTCTCTCTCTCTCTCTCTCTCTCTCTCTCTCTCTCTCTCTCTCTCTCTCTCTCTCTCTCTCTCTCTCTCTCTCTCTCTCTCTCTCTCTCTCTCTCTCTCTCCTCCATTCTCTCTCTCTTTCTTGGTGTTGTGATCCCACGGGAAATACACGCAGAGCAATATATAGGAGAGGCCAGTGCAGGTGAAAAAGGCATCGGGTGCAGAGAGCGATGCAGAAGCTGCAACGCCGAGCGAGAAATCTTTGCCTCGATGTGGGCCCTCTGTACTTATCGCAAACCTGACACCCGTGCATGCAGAATCCTGATGCACACAGCGAAAGCACAGGTAACGAGAAAAGAAGAGAGAGAGAGAGAGAGAGAAGAGGTGCGTGTGACGTGTTAAAAGAAAAGGTGAATCAAAAAAGGAAAAATAAATGAACAAATAAGAAAGACGAAAGGAAAATCGCGCGAGAAGGCTCAAAGGCGCGCGTGAACGCGAATGGCGCGTTGTGCGTTTTGCCCACGCCTACCGGGCAACCCTATTAATTATTATTAATCGTGGCAATTAATCGAAGAATGTCCGCGCTATCGCTAGAGAATGAATTACTGCCTTGCGTATGTATCATTATACGTGTGTATCCAACGTCCGAGGGAACTTCTCACTTGTTCCCTTATTCTTGCCACCGTTCCCTCTCTCTCTCTCTCTCTCTCTCTCTCTCTCTCTCTCTCATTTTTTTATGCCCCGCTTTCTTAATTCTCATCTCGTCTCGTCGGTCCTCTTCAACAGCTTCACTTGTCACTCGGATACTGAACGTCTCAAGCAGCAGCAAATAAACTTGTCATCTCTCATTCTCGTACTGCAATCAAGCAGAGAGAGAGAGAGAGAGAGAGAGAGAGAGAGAGAGAAGGAGAGGGGGAGAGAGAGAGAGAGAGAGAGAGATGTTTTGAACGATCGTAATTCCCGCTTTCGTCTCCTGCATGAATATTTCTCACGAGCACACACACGCGCGCGCTTGCATGTATGCATCAGTTGGTATAAAGACTCAATTTAACAGCGTATCCGTACAACGTCAGACGATTATATAGCCGCGCGTCTTCTGCAATCTGCAACAACTCCTTTTATCTGCCCAACCGTGGCGAGGCCTGTGCCGATCTTTACTCCCGGTGCGTGCGCATTTACGAACCGCGGATTGACGTCTCGATGAAAAAAACCGCCGAGGTGACGAGAGAAAAACGAAATGGAAAAATAAAAACGTGCGGTATCCGCGCGCGTCACACGCTGGGATCGAAGATCAAAGCTCGTTAACTTTAGTTGCTCGGCCTGACGCTTTCTTGACACGGCGTTGTATGTTAACCGACCATTCAAAGCGCAGAAAGAAATGGGCGGAGACGACCCTCGAGATCGGAAAACAACGCGAGGACTCAACGGAAGTGCTTTCGGGTGTGAGCTTTTGTGGGAAGACATTTGTTGTAGGAACAGGGAAATTGAAGAACCAATGGCGCGTGGAAATCGAGTAGGGGAAATGTTACGGAGCGCTGACACTTTAGAGATCAGTTGGGGAGCTCGGATATGGCTTGAATTTTGGTTATGTCTGAGGATACCGATTGAAAGGGCTTACCCTTCATGGGTAAGCCTTTTCGAGCCCTGTCATAATGACATTTTGTCATTACGGCATTATGACATTTTGTCATCACGACATTATGACATTTTGTTATTACGACATTTTGTCATTACAAGATTATGACATTTTGTCATTACGACATTATGACATTTTGTTATAATGATATTATGACATTATGACATTTTGTCATTATGACATTATGACATTTTATCATTGTGTCATTATAACATTATGGCATTTTGACATTATGACCTCATGACATTTTATCATTATGACATTATGGCATCTTGTCATTATGACATTATGACATTTTGTCATTATGTCATTATGGCATTATGACATTTTGTCATTATGTCATTATGACATTTTATCATTTTGTCATTATGACGTTATGATATTTCATCATTATTACATTATGACATTTTGCCATTATGACGTAATGACGTTTTGTCATTATGACTTCATGACATTTTATCATTATGGCATTATGACATTATGGCATCTTGTCATTATGACATTATGACGTTATGACATTATGACCTGATGACATTTTGTCATCATGTAATTATGACATTTTGTTTATTTTATTGACACGTGTTTGGATACATATATGCTCAATGGGTCTGCATGATTTTGAACTGTCAAAAATACGATTGCTCACGCGTATCCTTGTAGCCAGAGTCTTCACCATTCATCACTTGACAACGTGAATATTTGAAAATAGTTGAATTTATGGTAGGCTTTAATAAACAAAACAAAAACGCGAATTATATATTCTTTGGGAAATTTAATCAGGGGGCTAGTTATCAAGCAATGAAGGGAGTATGACAGACATGTCAGATTGTGTTGTAACATTTCTGTATAATGTATGGAATACTTTAAAGCAGATATTTTGCTTATTGTAGCATAAAGCCACGCCACATTATTCACGCATCGTTTTTCGTTTTGATACTGTTTTTTTCGATTTTCGCACACTTTACGCAGACTCGATTCTTGCAATCGCGCGATAAGTGAGTTTCGAACAAATTTTGATCGAACCAACGCTATTTAGTTTGCAAGAATTGAGATCAAGAACCATGGAACCGTTTGTAGCCCTCATGTGACATTAATTCGAAAAAGGATTAAATGTCGATATAGGATTTTGTGACGATGGTTTGTTATTCTCCCACCGTGATATGAAGGGTAAAATTTAATTTGCAACAAAGATTTTGTAGAAAATTCCAAAAATTGACGGACTTATGACGATTTTTGTGAAGTTCCGCTGCGATTCACTCCTTTTATTCGTTTTTGTAGAAACAGTTTTATGAAACGGTTTAAGTCTTATCTCAAAATCTGTTCGTCAATCGTGCTTCAAAATGTCACCATTTCCCCTATCGTGTGACCGGATAATTTTTTAAATCTGTTTATCCATTCATTGATAGCTCACCTATTTTTGAGGCGTTATATTAAACTATAGTTTTTGTACTTAAAAATGAATAAAAATGAATAAATTTTTTTAAAAATGTATTTCAAGACTTTATTTATCAAGCCCAGCAACTTTTATATTCATATCGTTTATAAAATCTGCCAAAAAAATCGCGCAAATAGCCTTTTTTCGTGGCTCCAAAGCGGCTCCTTAAGGAGAGATATACACCTAGATGGTCAAAAACATCAATTTAGAAGCTAAGAAAATTCCGTCGACCGTACAAGACCTACACTATGGGCCTGGTATCGATGATTCCATGTAACTTGACAAATTTCATGATTTATTAATTCCCAAATTTTCAAACGCGTTTTTCTCAAAACCACGTTTTTCATATCGGTACACAAAATTTCTCGAAAACCAATGAACCGATTGCCTTGAGGTTTCTTGTGGTTATTCTATACACCATTATCTAGTACTTGTCGTCGGATTTTTTTTCCGGTTACTTAGTTTTTGTTTTACAGGCAAAATAATAACTAATTTTTGGCCCAAAAATCACTATTTACGTTCAAACGTCCGCCATTTTGTCATAAATCGATATTTTCAAAATCGGCTATGACAAGTACTAGATTATAGTATCTAATTTAATAATCTTGGTTTTTTTATCAGATGATTTTTGAAGAAACGCTAGTGGGTACCGTATACGCAGATTTTTTTACGACACTCCAAGGATCATACAATATCCGTGTATATTTTTGATATTTTTAAATAAAGAAAATTAAACATATTTTTGAATGTATATACTTTTACATAATCAAAACTCCAATCCGAAATTTCAAACAGTTTTCCTTGAAAAAATTCACAAAAATTACCTTTTTTCCGGCTCTTCCGGTCTTCCCTAAAGTGTCACCATCCGCCCTACGATATTTCGCCGATAAAGTGTCCCACGACCGTGCCACGTTCGGCGAACAACCGTACAGCGAATTGATCGTATAAAACGATATTCGCCATAACACACCGCAGCTCACACGTTTAATGTGGAGCAAAAAAATGTTCCGGTGCATTCACCACGGGAGGTAGGTACGAAGCGCGGCAAAGTTGTGCAAACGTCCTTGAGATATTGCTATCGCGTAGACCACACGAATGGTAATAGGCCGCGCAGGCAGCGGAGGGTGGCAAAAAACGTGACGCGAAGTTGGTCGAGGGACAAAAAAAAACGAAGAGGAAGGGAAAAAAGTGGAGTACTCGACGAGAGAAGGCCGAAAAAAAAAGGACAGTCAAAGGAATATCGGCGAGGACAGTTGGAAGGAGAGATCGAGTTCTGGAGTACGAGAGGTGGAGTAAATGTCACCGCGGTTTATCGCCGCACTCTCTCTCTCTCTCTTTCGCCCTCGGGCTTTTAAAACCGATAATATATGCGTTCTTGCATGAAACTCACTCGAAGACAGAGAAAACGATATCCATATACAAACGGCCGAACAAAAAAAAAAACCATTTCGAACCCATTCTATCCGTGTAACGTTGATCACCACCGCACCTGACTGTTCCGAGGACGGTCCTCAAAGTCCACTCGACTTGACCTCGAAACGATCTTTGCCTGAAAATACCTCCGTTCGTCAAAAGGTTATTTCAAGGACACCTAGGGCTTACCTAACGTTGAATATCGGGACAATTGGCCATTGCGAGGACCGTCCTCGAAGTCGAATGTCCTCAAAGTCGACTTTCCCCCGTACGTATCTACGCATATGCATCTCCCGTGGCTCGGAGAGTTCTGTAAGTGCGGTCTGACTAGTAGAGGCAGTTTCTACTTCGGACGCGCCGTAAATCAATCGGCAGGAAGGTGCGCGCCGGTCGCGTCCACGCGAGGAGGAGAAAACCGACACGCGCGGCCCTCAAAGCTTTAGCAAGCGTTTAACCAGCGTTTAATTAAACCATTATTCGTACTTTGACGTTTGTTTTATTTTCTTTGTCCTCATCCAGTCACAATGTACGACGATAGGACACACGGAAGATAAATGTGAATACATCGATGACTCGAGCGCCGGAAGGGCCTTAAATCTGCCTCGCCGCCGCGCACACACCACGAGAGCCCCTTTCGAGGTGGACGCGAGACGGCCGGACAAAAGAAACCCTCCGTACAGTCTGCTTGCTGCGCTCAATCGCTTCACTTACGCCCTTCTGTCAGTCGTGTCGGTTCATTCGTATATGTCTTTACGCGTATAAGCGTATAGATAATTCCAGCAGATACAAGGACTTGTCTCGCTCGAATAAGCCGCTGACAAGCCGAGGAGGCATCTCTGCACCTTCCAGTGCACGGGATTACGCAAAAGACAACGTTGACGTTATTCCAATTTTTTTGTTCTCCACTTCTCACTAGCATTGTAAATCTCGGGCTGTTCGTTGGTTAGTTCGTCGTAAATGGGCGCTTGGGTATCACTTTCACAGTATACACAAGTCCAGGGAGAGAGAGAGAGAAGGGCGTTTCATTAGGAACTTCGTGCGGTTGTTTGCTCGATCTTCTCGCAAAGCGTCCTGCGAACCGATTGTCGCAATCCCAAGTCCTGCCTTAATTACTCTCGCACGTCAGGCGATTAATTATCGTCGTGCCAATAAAACGTTGAGTTTCCGTTTCTCTAGCTCTCGTTCTCATGCATACAGCGTGTGCTGCTCCGCATGGATAATCCTGCAACTGTCGATAGGTCAGATCATGTACTGTCATTGGGAGCGCAAATAAGTCTCCGCCGTTTGACAAAAGATGGCGCCGCCAAGAGGTTATCGTTGGAATTGGCAGATGTAAAACTTCATGTGGCGAGATTGGACATCTGGCTAGACCATAACCTTGAAATATTAGCGATATTGTATCGGTATCGCGTAATTTTTTTTTTTTCGTGCGAAAATGTCGAGTTTCGGGCCGACTAGCGTCGTTTGCGGGAACTTTTGATTTAGTTATTTAATTTGAAGATATCTGCAGCCGAGGCGCATTGATTGCTCGTAGAAGCATATGGTGAGGCTGCTTTAGGGTTAGGCCACTCTATAGGCCGAAAAAATTGGCTTTTTGGGGATTTTTTTCTCAGAAAAACTACAAAATAAATCGAGATTACAAAAAAGGGTGTTTATCGTACATATCGATGACTGTGCACAATATTTTTTTTTTTGAATTTTTTTGAAAAAATTTTTTGATCTCAAAACTGCATTTTTAAGTTGGCAGGAAACTCAGACAATTTTCAACCTATTCACTTGAAATGTTGAATATATCTTGGAAAATACATTGGCTGTGGACGTGCGTAGGATTTTTTTATATTGCATAGTTTATTTGTTATTAACAATTATCTGAAGATTTTTAAGGCAAATTTTTCACTTTCCAAAAATTTGCCCAAAAATCGTTAATAACAAATGAACTATGCAATATAACAAAAAAATCCTACGTACTTCCATGGACAATGTATTTTTCAAGATATATTCAACATTTCAAGTGAATCGGTTGAAAATTGTCTGAGTTATGTTTCCGGCCAACTTAAAAATGCAGTTTTGAGATAAACGCTGCACAGCCGACATTTTGAAAATAATCGCTTCAATAAAATGTTTGTATACAGTCACTGATATGTATGATAAGCACCCTTTTTTCTAATCTCGATTTATTTTGTAGTTTTTCTGAAAAAAAATCTCCAAGAAGCCTATTTTTTGGCCTCTAGAGTGGCCTAAGGCCTTCAAATCGTTGGGAATTATTCAAAAGCAAGGAAATTGAGTTCCATATGAACTAAAGCCGAGAAACGTTGAACGCCGATTTTGCACATGTGAAATGCTGCTTGCCAGGCATAGGTCAAAACCTACTTGGAAAAAGTCAATTGGGAAGTTTTATCCCACCCGCCGTATTCACCAGACATTGCTCCCAGAGATTTTGGGCTTTGTGTTATTTTTTCAAAACAAAAGCTTTTGGTTTTTCGCATGCCATGATAAAACAAATAATAAAATTCCATTTTCGATATTTTTACTTTACTCTAGCACGATGGTCTCAGGTCTACAAGTTAAAAGGCCGTTTCATTGTTTTATTCTAGACGAGCAAAACCTCCGGAATCATGGCAGCCGTCAACCAACTTTTTTTTACACACGAGTGTCTTCCGAACGTTGTAAAGTCGATTCAACTCGTTATTTTCATTTGATAAAATTCTGAAGGACTGTAAAAATGTTAACAAATGTCTGTTAAAAAATTTAAAGAAAGTGTGTTTTAATGGTTCATCAAAAAGAATTCCCCAAAAAAGCAAAAAAAAAATATCTGTCACATGGGATGACCCCGTTAATTAAAAATGAATATTGTATGCTAATAATCAGAGGCTGTTTCCTTTTAATTTTTTGTTTCCAAAATTAAAAGGATAAAAAATACTAGTTAGTTTAAAAGAATAATTAAAGTCAACTGATTAATGTATATTACTTTATTTGAACACGACCTTAGCGTTCTCATCATGCACCCTATAAGCAGCAGCGAGAAGCGAACGCTTTGTTGGTTGTCCTGCCCGTAGGTGGATGACGTTCTGATTCCAATCATGCTGAATGCAATTCAGAAATCTCCGTTGATGCTTATTTCATCCTGCATTTGGATGGAGGAGCCATGACTCCTGGCGACGAACCAGGGGGGGGGGTTATGGTAAAAAAAACTTCCAGAACTCTCTAGAAATCTGGTTAGAACGTAAGATTTGCGCTTGACGCACCTTGCTCGCCGCCGACGCTTGTACACGCGCTCTTGTATCGGCGTGGGCGTTTATACGCTTCTATCGTTCCATCTAAGTTGGCCATTATTCAATTGCGAGATCCAATTATATTGTAAAATCGCTTTGGGTGAGGTCGAATGTACGCCAACTCAGTCATGCGGGTTTCTTCGATGTCTAATGGACCGTACCTACCAGGCTACACACTCGTTATTCCGTATATAGATAGTCGGCAGATTTATGCAAAACAAATTGTTTGCATTTTTACCGAGAGGCTTTTTTGTAGGTTTTTTTTTCTTGTGCGTGATGAAAAAATGGAAACGAAGGTTTTTCAGCGTGGTATGGTCCGGGGGAGAAATAAACTTTGCTTTTACGTATGATATACGATCTTTATGTATGTGCCGGGTGAGGCAATGACTATTGACAGTAGAAATACTTTCTAACCTATCCAGCTTGGGGGAAAACTTCTCCGACAAAAGTGGCATAGTTCGAAGGGCGTTTTTTATATCACTTAAGGGGCTGACATCACTTTTTCATTACACTCTGGAAACTTCGAGAATAATTTTTTTTCAGTAGGCTTTTTCGGTTCAAAATCGCATTTTTTAAAATTGGATGAACCATTTGTTAATAACAATGACTTCAGCATGCTGTTTTTCAAGAGAAAAATGAGGTTTTCTCGGAGAAGCCGTCATTTTTCGTATTTTTCGAAATTTTGAAAAGTGAATCATGAAC
>OZ023318.1:45055223-45075223 GCA_964007375.1 Ophion obscuratus
ATATAGAAAATACGTTCATTGAACTGTGAATCAGCCTGTATAACGTGCACGCTGTGCCCAGATAGAGTCGCGGTTCCGTTTTGTTTACCGCCAATTTATACCGTGTGAAAATGGAGACCGCGCTCCCGGCCAAGAGTGGCCACAGCCTGATCTCCGATTCAGCTCACGTTCTCTCCCTCTCGCCCTTCCACTCCTTTTTTCTGCTCTCTTGTCCTCCGCGAATATACTTGCCCTCGTATATACACTATCTACAAAAAGATGAGAATATTTTTCGGAAAATGCCACCATCTCAATTGCACGGCTAGCAATAATGAATCATCATTCACAATTAACATAATAATTGACCAGCATAATCAATAACTTCTGCTATCTCCACAATATAACGAAAACAATAAAAAGGCGTGGCTGGTAATTTCTAATTCGCGAAACGTTTGGAATCAAATACGATCGTGAACCAAGCTGACCATAGCATCTTTTTCCAAATTCCGCGTCCTATCAGATAATTTTAATCTGACGACCCTTTCAAGGGCTTGTCGAAATTTTTGAAAATACCCAGTTTTGGTTTTCGACAAATTCTCAATATATAACATTTCAAAAATATTATCTGAAAATTTCGAGCTCATCTGTTAAAAATTGAGGGAGTTATGGGCGTTTGTAAGTATGTTCCGTAAAAAGGGCGAACTTTGAACGTGTTTTTCTCAAAATAACTTTTCCAAAATCGGTGACCACGACATCTGAAAAATCGCGGCACTGATAAACTTCAAATTTTACACGCTTCTTTTACATATCAAAAAGCAGTGCTTGAACGAAGGAACTTTTTTCGCTGCATAGTTTTTTCGACAACAAAAAAAGAGCGTCTTTGGACGGCGGCCGTTTCTTCAAACATCGATAATCCATTAAGGGGGTTGTCTAGTGTTTCGGATAAAAAGAAGAGGAAACGGCCTTGCATGACTTCGTTGAAGGAGAGGAAGGTGTACTCTATGGTCCAGGCATAGCAGATTGACGGTAAGACCATTTTTTTTATTACGAATTATGTACAACAACTTTGAAACGCGTTTTTCTCAAAAAACGATTTTTTCATACTGCTGCCATGACATCTCAAAAACTATTTGATTGATTCTGCTAAAATTTATACAGCATCTTTAGAACACATATAACTACGAATTGAACTAAAATAATTAAGATTGCTTTGTTAGTTTTCTTTTTATCAGCTATATCAACCCCAAAAAAATGCGAAAATGTTTTTTTCTAAAGCGTAAAAAGAATATTTGTTTGCAATTATAACTTTATTTTCGTTCCATGTAGAGCCTCAAGTCCCACGATTAAAATTGCGTTTGGTTTTTTAATTCAGTTAAGCAGAACGGCCGGAATCATGGCAGCAGTGGAGCACCTCTTTTTATATATATCTTCCTGTCGAGCGGTGTATCTCCGACTATATTCTATATGATAACTTCAAAAAATTCACAAAGTTTGTTTACATGTTAATAAAAATGATATACAATTTATAAATTATTTTATTTCAATGGTTTGCCAAAAAAAATCCCCCAAAAAGCATTAAAAAAAGGCCTTCACACGAGACGTTCCCGTTAAATCCTTCGTCGAAGCACTAGATAATTTCATGCAAAAATTAAATGCGTTTGATTTGATTATTTCGGATCATTTGTTCCCCAGCAGCAGTGGTCCCCGCGAAGGACGTTTATTCAAACAGAGGTTTGCACAAACAGTTTACCACATTCATAAATATTTTTCGATACAAACGTTATGCAAGATACTTAATAGCATGCTAATTAAGGTGGAAAAAAATGATTAACATGCACACATTTTCCGAAAAAAAAAAAAAAAAAAATGCACGAAAATTCTTTTTTTTTCTAACCACGAGCTGGGTGCAACCCGTTAAAACGCAGCCTAATCCCTAGAGTATTATATACTCAAGTACACCGGTATATGTACGATCGCACGCTCTGCCACGCCAGATAGATAGTTTCGTTACGTTGGAATTTACAACGTTGGCGAAAGAACAGGGAACCCTGGATTATGGTGCAGTATTGCATATATATATATAGGAGGGAAGAGGGGTCCGTTCTCTCGGGTGTGCTGCCTGCTTTACTGCGGTCGCTAGTAATGGCCCGTGTGACAGGCTAGTCGATAGGGACACACCGCTTGGGATTTTTCATTCAAGCGAACGATGCCCAGCAACACGGTGGATACCCGGGGAATGCACGTGGTTCCGCGCTCTTTGGTGCACGGGGCGCAGGTTTGCAAAACGATCGAAAAAGAATGTCGAAAAGAGAAGAAAAATAAAAAAAAACGAAGAAAAAAAAGAAGAAAAAAACTGAGGAACGTCTGTGGAATTTTCGCAAAGCGGCACGAAGTGCTCTCGTAGCATATTTCCGAGAGGCGGGGATAAAGTGTAAAGAAGATCCAGAGAGAGAGAGAGAGAGAGAGAGAGAGAGATAGAGAGAGAGAGAAAGAGAGAGAGAGAGAGAGAGAGAGAGAGAGAGAGAGAGGGAGAGAGAGAGAGAAAGAGGGAGACAGAGAGAGAGAGGAAGAGAAACGATAGGATGAAGAGAAAAAAGAGACAGAGATGGTAGAGAGTAATCTGTGCCGGGGGGAAAATAAGCAGAAGATGAAAATTTGTTCCTGGAGAAATTCTTGTGTGGACTCTGTACCCAGGGCAAATAGCAGCGTAACCCTTCCGCAAAATATCGCGCGGCTATCATATATTATTTCTCGTGCCGCGACTCCTCTCTCCCGCGCTGCATGCCATTAGTCCTAATTATGGAAACGCGATTTTGCTCACCGAGCAAGCTCCGAGAAGGAAAATGAATCATGGAGCATATATCGGGGGAATCGAAGGAAAATTTTCAAAAGAGGCAAGGCAAAAATAAAAGTAGTTACGAAAGAAACATACGTCCGGGAAGTTTAGATTGGAGCGTTTCAGCATAGACATATGTACATGTATTCGAAGCTATGGGACCGAGGGAGAGATAGATCCGCGGATCAACCGGATCCATATATGGTCCGAGCAGGTCCAAGAGTTCTGAAGCGGAGAGAGATATAGAGCCAACGAGAGAGAGAGAGAGAGAGAGAGAGAGAGAGAGAGCCCAACAGCAGCAAACATCCGCAGCCTGTTCCTCGCATGGCGAATCTGAAGAATCCACTTTCGATTTCTACCTTCGGGGCTCACAGCCATCTCCTGCTCTCTCTCTCTCTCTCTCTCTCTCTCTCTCTCTCTCTCTCCATCTCTCGCTCTCTCTTACATATATATTTGATTCTCCAGGCTGTGGGGGACCACCGTGTCGTTTGCTCGTCGATACCCATGTTTACAATCGTGTGTAGGTAATACCGGAGCAGCAGCCCCCTTTACCCTCAGGTATCCACACAATAAATATGTGAATATATATGTATATAAACACAAGACGAGAAACCTGCCACAAGCAGTCCATCTCTCTTTTTCAAGACCTCAGGCGTTTCAAGGAGTCAATGCGTAATTTAATTACAATCGTTCGTACATAACACACACGCACGCATACACATCGAACGCCCATAGACAAGCGACACCCATGGAAGCTTCACCGCACGTCGTAACGTTTGTGCCCGATTGAATCGAGTGGGTTAATCCCTTCTTCGGTCGCAACTATACCGCAATAGATGTAACGCCAGCAGTCCATATATTTCCACCTCGCCCATAAAACAACCAGCGGCCCATAAAACAATAAACAATCGAGGCGAAACAATCTGCGGAACGAGCGGTGCGTACAATCAGGGCGAACCGTTATAAAATCGTATTATCTTCGATTGCATTCGAAATATGGAGACAGGGGGGAAGAAGGAGAGAGAGAGAGAAAGCCACACCTCGTTGGAAGTACCTGTGCAGTCGAGCTTTGTATCTGATGTGTGTGTGTGTGTGTGTGTATATATATATATGTGTGTGTATATATATATATATATGTGTGTGTGTGTGTGTGTGTGTGTGTGTGTGTGTGTGTGTGTGTGTGTGTGTGTGTGTGTGTGTGTGTGTGTGTGTGTGTGTGTGTGTGTGTGTATGTATGTATGTATATATATATATATATATACATATACATATACATATACATATACATACATACATACATACAGGGTGTCCTGTTATGAATAGATAATCCTGCAACTGTCGATAGGTCAGATCATACCCTACTATGTGCTGGAATTTCAGTTTTGTAAAAGTCCCACGGTTTTTGAGATGTTGGGCTTTATGTAATTAAAACAAATCATCTGCATTGGGTTTTTCGCATACCATTTCTACCAATGATGTAAAACGACAATAGCTACGCAACTTTTTAAAATAATTGGCACGATATGCGTAGTACATTTTTTTTGATACCGCAGGCTATCAAAGTCAGATGTTCGAAGTGGTTTGTATGGAAATCTGCGTAAGATCTTTTTTTCGTGATGCTTCCTTAACATTTAAGGTTAAAAAGAAGACTTTTATAGATAAAACAAATATTTGTAGGAATGGCATGCGAAAAACTAAAAGCAGATGATTTTTATCTCGAAAACTGTAGGACTTTTATTAAACTGAAATTTTAACATATAGTAGGACATGATCTGACCTATTGACAGTTGCAGGATTATCCATTCATAATAGGACACCCCCTATATATATATATATATATATATATATATATATATACCTTCGAGTGGATAAACGCACGCGTATGTAACATTGCGTCTATAAATAAATACGTCGAGGTTACGAAACATCGAATGCTACAAATGCAGAGAGTCTCTATTACTCACAGCTACCTACGACGATTCCCTATCCAGCAAGTATGCACGTGTACTCTTTAAACTTGGATTTGCCCACCAACATTTATATATATATATATATATATATATATGAAACTCATCTCTCCGTTAATATATTTCCTGAGTTCCAACGTATACCCTTACGGGTTTTTACGTATTACCTTTCCCAATCGAACCCTTTTCTATCACTCCCTAACTGCACTGCGTTAATCTAACCTAACTTCCGTTGCGTCCACAGGCGTCTCAAGCTACACCATAGCGCATTAGCCGAGGGTACGGTGAAACTGTGCAAAACCTGTACCGGTATAGACAGCATCAATATTAATCTTTTTCTCTGGTGTACAGACGTTTTACTCAAGTATCTACACTAAGGTAGCAGAAGTTTTGGGTTTCCGCTGACTCGTTGATGCGCCAGCCAGGGCACGGCTAAGCCGTCACCGCTCCGAATATCGGTCATGTACAACGCTGCTTAATCCGAAGTGCAGCAGGAGCCCCGATCCATCAGTGTCGGTTTATGACTATTATTTTATTTATTGGTAATCAGTTTTAAGATTTAAATAATATAACCCGGCTTTAAAATTCGCTTTTGTTCTATTATGAAAATTAATGTGTCATATGTGCGTGACCTTTTGTAAAATTGCTCCATAGCGTGCTAGGGCATAAATAAAATGGTATTTTATTTTTATTCTCTCTCTCTCTCTCTCTCCCTCCCTCTCTCTTCCTCTCTCTCCCCCTCTTATTCTTTCATTTCTTCTTATTATATTTTATCTCCTATCTCATTACAACCTGCATCGTATATTTTTGTTTTATACCGAATCCTTTTTTTTTTTTTCTATGATATTACAATATCATAGAAAAATAAAAAAAGAAAAAAGGATTCGATATAAAACAAAAATAAACTATGCAGGTTGTTTATATCAATTCCTTGTTACTTTAATGTCTGTGTATTTTTGTATCACATAAAATATTCATTTCCGTTGATTCTTTAATTTTTTTTTTCATCCGTAATTGCATATTTGCCCGAGAGTGTAACTAGGGCATAATAAATGTTATCAATCAATCAATCTTCATGTACAGTAAAAAAAAGCTTCCGGGGCTGTCAACGAGTGACACTGATGGTGACGAGGGCGATGGGGAATTTTCGTGCTCCGTGGCGTGTGTCATGCAGGGGATACGATCCCGAGGGTATGGGACCTCCGGCCTATACGGAAAGCACGAGAAGAGTCATTCTCTCTGCGGTTTGTAAGCAGCAAAACGAGCGAGGTAAACATTGTTATCTCTGTGATGTTGTATTCCCGTGCGAATGCACTGAAAAATACACACATTGACAAACACTCTCTCTCTCTCTCTCACACACACACACACACACACACACACCTGATGAGATAGCCCCGTCTTACTGGACCATACAGTACGTGTGTTGTACACGCGGATGTATTATAGTCGAAGTAGCCGCCGCCGATGGTACTCGCAGCGGTGAAACGAGCGATCGAATCGAAGGCGCGCGGCGCTCTCCTCTTAAACTCCAGACCGGTAATTAAAGGACTGATCTATAGATCCTTTCGGGAGCGTCGACGCACGCGAGACGGGTTGTATAAACGTGGGTATAAGCATTTTGCCTGCGTGCATACGTATCGTTCACCCGAAAGAGAGAGGAAGAGAGAGTGAGAGAGAGGAAGAAAGGGAGAGAGATGGAGGTACGAAGAACCTCGTATACGTGTACGCACGTACTCGATCTTGCAACTCGTGTTTACATACATACATACATACACACATACATTATTTATATACTACATCCACACACACACACACACACACACACACACACACACACACACACACACACACACACACACACACACACACACACACAATGAATAATACGTTTTATTAATAAATAAAAATGCCAGGTCATTTTGAGATACCCTATATATATATTTTTTGAATATAATTTACTAAAATATGAAGAGTTCCTTACAACGGAATGAAACAGCTTTTATGCGATATATTATATAGCTTGCTTACACACACACACACACGCGCATACACACACACACACACACACACACACACACACACACACACACACACACACACACAGAGAGAGAGAGAGAGAGAAGATCACATAAGAGCTATTTCATTTCGTTCTAAGGAACTCTTCATATTTTAGTGAATAATATTTTTTTTAAATATGTAAACGGTTGGAATTATGGTGAATTGGTAAAAAGATAAATGGTATTTTATAAGGCTTCCATATATATGTGTGTGTTTGTGTGTCTGTAAAGCCTTAGTATATATTATTTATTTCTTTATTTGATAATTTATATTTTATTTTAGATAACCTGGTTTAGAAGGGCATTGCTCATCACTGCTGTAAATCGATTATAATTGAATATTTTTACACATACAAATGACAGTACTCTTTAGTTGATACTCTTTCAAATACCTAATTTTCGTAATATATCACCACGATTTTCTGAATTAAAAAAATCCCTCTAGTGAACCGCTTTTGATTGTTACAACCAGGCACAGCCCGATAACTCTTCGTTGGCACACTTATATTTGGCCACGACTTTGACACACTGGGTCAATTTGACCCAGATACGTCATCCACCTGCCATCAACAACCCCACAGTCGGTTTTCATCGAAAAAATCAGGGATACACTTTAAACATTTCTTAATATATCTGCATAGTGAAAATTCGGAAAATGTCCAATTTGATAGTTTACAAAAATTATTGGAAATCTTCAGTTTTATAAAAGTGTTTTGTAATTTCACTAAAAATTGAACTTCATTTTAAATTCAATTCAGTTTTGTAATTCTACTAAAAATTCATCGTAGGGTTAAGAGACAAACGAAAAAATTGCACCGTTTCGAGACGACGAAAAAAGTCGAACATCCGATTCGACTCGGAGTCCCCCGTCTGAGTAACCCAAATGCATATGTATGCGGGAAAGGTCTTTCCATATAAGGTTCCTGGATACCGGTCAGCGAGTCAGTACTGGCAATTTCGATCCGGCTTTTCGTTACGTACACTTTTGGCCGTACTTTTAAAACACATGCACACGGTGTGTCGACGTACACGTGGTATGTGATACGTGGACGTGTGTGCAGACTCAGTCAGTGGTTCAACTTGATATTGGTGGTAATTCGCCATCATCTTAATCTCGGTCACGGCGACTACGTGAAAGTGAGAGCGGTCTTACCGCGTGCTCTCGTGGATCGCGAGTGGATGCTCTCCCACATCCTCATCGGCCTCTTTTTCGCATACACGTATCTTCTGTCTCGTACACGCCACTGTTGCCTCTTCCTCCTTCCCTCTATCTCTGCAAATCTTATTTCGATCCGGATACGCGCCTCTCGGCCAAAGGAATTCTTTTATCTCGAATCGCTATTGTGCCTCGGCTACGTAACATCGCAACGATTCGATCGCCTCCCCGCCTTTTTCTTCGCCTCGAGAGAACGCTGAAAAAGCCGGCATTGGAGCACGTGAACGAATTATCAAAGATTTTTCCTTCATTCGTTCATTTCACTTCTGAACACACCGTTCCTCGACTCTGCAGAGGTCTTGATTTTATTTCGCGATTTGCGAAAGGTCAGAACGCTCGGGCGGCATTTTCATTCTGGAAAACTGACGGGAGCATTGATGAAAACAAATGAATCATCGATACGAGCGAGTAAGAATTATGCTGCAGGTAGAGCTTGGATTCGGAGCTTTTTCTGTTACCACTATTATTTCGATGTCAACAAGTTGTAATATCGGAATGCCGGTATTTCGATGTTTACCGATGTTTATGTCAAACCTCGATTTAAAATGTTAGAAGCATGATAGTGAAGATGGAAGTTGTAAAAATAATAGTGCATAGCTAAGTGAAATCACAGTCTTTTATTGAGATTTCATTTGAGGAGCTGGCAAACAAAATCGGACTTGGCCACATTACGTTACATTTTTTTCATCTTCATGCACACCTTCATTAGCTCTTAAAAAAAATCGGTTCAAATCGGGCTCTAAGCTACTTAAAATTAGTTGGAAACTGCCTTTTCAAGCAGAAACTGACTTGTCCATGGCTGGCTGGATGAAAAATTATCAAGAGATGATCACAGTGATGACAATGATGACATTAAGTGCGATTGTTGTGAGCCTGACTTGAAGAGTTTGTGTAGGATTGTTAAATTGATGATAAACAACAAACTTATATTCAGTTAAAAAAATTTGTTGAATTTCGTAACCTGACATGTCCATAAGATTTTAATTCAACAGTGGAGTTGTCCACCATTCTCATTTAAAACCGGTCTTGTCCAAAATAAAAATAAAAATACACACATGGTAGTTAGTGTTTTTATTGAACTAAACAGATTCGAATTTGTTACAAACTGCTTTTTCCAGCATATACGGACTTGTCGATGGCTGGCTGGATGAAAAATTAGTAGCAGATGACCACAGTGATGACAATGATGACATCAAATGCGATTGCTGTGAGCCTGACATAGAAGAGTTCGTGTAGGATTATTACATTGATAATAAAAAACCCAAAAACAAAAAAAACCCAAACAAATTTAAAGTAAATTCAAAGAATTTATTGGATTTCATAACCTGATATGTCCATAAGATTTTAATTCAAAAGCAGAGTTGTCCACTATTCTCATTCACAATCAACCGTGTCCAAAATGAAAATAAAAATTAGCACATAGTAGTTAGAGTTTTTACTAAACTAAAGCCAGGCCCAGGCTTACATTTTGAGAGTCTTCATATATTAAAGCTAAAAAATTCTAACTAATTTCTATTTGGTTATTTTAGTTTTTGACCTCTCCAGTAAAAAAGTAATTCGTGGACAAGTCCGGTTCCGTTCGCCAGCTCCTCATTTATTATACATTTCTAAACATACTCTTCTATGTTCTTGAATATATCCAGCCCACCATAAAATAGAAAAAAACGAATGATAGGAACTTTTATGCAAATCAAATGAGTAGTAAACAAGGAAAATAAAAATTAGCAAGTTTTATGCAAGTCAGCATAGTAGTAGCTACCATAGTGCAAACAAATGGTATATTTTGTGGCAGGCAAGCAACAGCATGGTCACTTTAATCAACGAGATTAAATTTGTTGAAACAATGACCGCAAAAAACGGAGGGCATCTAAAGTTTCGTCTTTCAAAGAAGACCGTACCTTAAGGCTTTTTCTGATTCCACACTCGTACATAAATAAGTTCACACTTAGGACATACTTTATGAAGATAATAATATGTTAAGGCTGTTAAACGTAATAGAAAAGAAAACTAAAAGTAACTTAAATGGAAATAAGAACCATTATAATGATATTTTAATTTTTTCAACTCTGATATCGATATATCGGTATTATTCGAGTCCAATATTGGTTTATAAATATTGGATTTTTGGTCCGATATTCCGGTTGTTTCGATATCATGGAAAACCAGCTGCAGTGTTCATTCAGGCTCAAACATCTCGTTGAGCGAGTCTCGTCGATGCGTTTTCCCCCTGAGGCGACGTCACTAATCACTCGCGAGATTACAGCGATTACCGCTCGATGAGGCGGCTTTTACGCCGTTGCGGCGGAATTAATTGAGCGATCGAATGGACGAGCGGTAAATAGTCGAGGCGGAGGAGGAACAGGACACGGAAAATTGTTGCGGAAAAGATCCCACTGCGCCTTGAAAGTTCCGGAAAAACCTCATTTCATTCAGGCCTCAATTTTTTTTATAATTTTCATTCTATTCTTATTTTTCGGACCCTGTTTTTCTGCGCGTTCCACGAGAATTGCCGAGACGCTTTTTTCTCGTACTCCAAAAAATTTTTTTAAAAATTAAAAAAAATAAGCCACGGCTCAGGAACTCATTAGGCCGCGCGGCCTCGTTAAAAATCATCACCGTCTTGTGTAAGTTGGATCAAATTGTGTGGGAAGATCAACACCGAGGCACACGTATCTCTGCCTTGATTTTTTTGTTCTCGCATTTTTTTTTTTCGTTGTACATTCTGTGATTGATGGAACGGGCAAAATGAAATTTGTTGCAAGGTACCGCGGCGCTGAGTCCTCGAGTCTCAAGGATAATCGTTTAATTCATCTCTGAGCATGTGGGTAAAAATTATATTTTTTCATACACGCGATTGTGAACGTGCATCGAGATTGAGGAGCACACCGGGTACATGTAATATCCGAGGTGCACGCACCTCGTTGTCTCTTTCTCTTTCTTTTACAAGCTGCTCGCGTCTTCTTGTCGCTCACGAGAGTGCTTATTACATATTATATAAGCGCGGAAGTATAATCGTGTCGACGTAAGGCCAGTCCTCCTGGTTACTCAACTTGGCTGGTTACTCGCGCCCAATAAAAAAAAAGAGAGGAAAAAAAGGACTATGTACAAGCTCTTCCCTCGTACAAGGTGGAATCGTCGTCGTTAATCCTTGTGAAACGTACCGAACGAACATGAAGAAATATCGCGTGCACTTTGCGTGCAATTGGCCGTGCATTTTATCCGCGTGTTTCGTCAGTGAGATGACGAATGGAAATTCAACGAGGCCAATTCTCGATAGCCAGCGTTTCGTTGTTCTTTCAATTTCGTTTTTGCTTTTTACTTGCAGGGTTTTATTCCAATGAGGTTTTTGCAAATTTTCGAGAAATGGTGGGTGATACGGAGAAATCAATTATCTGTAGCGAGGAAATTAGTTCGTTTGAATCGATGAAAAGTTGGTTGCGTCTCGATCTATCTTGATGTCCAATCGAAAGGTAGATTTGATTTATCTCAATGTTTCGATCGATGAGAAATGAATCGTGGACAAATGTTTGATTTGATTGGAATTTTATTTGAGGGGTATGCCTAGTTGTAAAAGTCGAAAAATCACTTTTTGTACAACTAATATATTTTGACAGTATATTATCTTTTAAATCACAGTATGTTATTTTTTAAATGTTCGGAAATTTTCAAGGTGATCGGATGATAATTGACAGATTTATAGGCTGTTATGTTGACGCCCGTCGGAACGCTCGGAACGTCGTTCGAAACTATAAAAGCTTTTTCCTCGTAAGGACGTTTTGAAAAACGGTGAGCAGAAAGCATCTTGGTGAAATGTTAAGGGATTTTAATTAAAATGAAATTTAATTGAAATTCAAAATGAATTGAAATTGAAATCCAAAATGAATTGAAATTGAAATTTAATTAAAATTAGAAATGACATTAAAAATTTAATTTAATATTAAATAAACATTATAAATAAAAACTAACTTTTGATTTTAATTTCTAACTGTATAAATATAGTACTTGATCAAAAGATTTATTTTTTCGATGTGATTTCTTCTTTCGATTTTATGAACGAAAAATGCCCATTTTTTCGCAAAAATCGAGACTCACTTTGAACACGCGCCATTTTTTTTTAACTTTGATATTTCGGAATTCGATTAATTATGAACTGATATGATAACGATATCTGTTTGATTTTTTTTTTTCATTATTAGATAACCTCGTTCAGAAGGGCATTGCTCACCGCAAAATACGTTTTCGAAAAATGATTCCCGGACATCGGCAGTAAATCGATTATAATTAAATAGTCTTATTACAGAAAAAATTAGTGTTCTTCAGATGATACTTTTTCAAATACTTTATTTTTGTAGAACTTTATCATTACAATTTTATGTAAAAAATCACAAAAATTACATGTTTCCGACTGCTACAACTAGGCATAACCCCTTAATTCAATTAGACTTTTTATTCACAGGGAGAAATTATATTTTCAACCCAAACAAATGCTTCGTTTCATCAACAAAGGATTCCGCTGCTAATGCAAAAAGATACCTCTAAATCTGATATAATTTGATTCGAGTCCGATATCATTATTAATTACATCGATAAATTTCCTCTTGCTCTTTGTGCACAAAATCCGCTATCAAATGGCAGATCCACAAAGCGACATTAAAACTCAAAACAACAACAGGATTTTTATTAAAAATCACGGCGATCCCCGGTTATTCATATTCCGCTTTCCAAACATATATTTGAATCTGACCAATAATTGAGATGGTGAATTAATACCCTACTAAACCATTTATTCAACTTGAACGAATGACTTCTTCGGAGTTAACACCCGACGAAAAGTATACTCGAAATGACAGATATGCTTGAAATAATTTCGAATTTAATAAAAATATATTTGTCAATAATCGAAATAATTCAAATTTATTTGTCGAATAACCATTTTGATAACAGCTAATGAAAAATATTATAAACCCAAGCAAAAATACCCCACGTCTACCGGATTGGTCGATCCGAAAAAATCATTTCTCCCAGCTGTTTTATTATTTTGCTCAATTTCTTCAGGTTCTCCATATTTTTTTCGCAATCTTTTTCCAGTACTTTGCCACGCCTGGAATACATTTTTTCTCTCGCAGGCGTTTTCTACGTGTCTAATAAATATGCGATTCTGGGTTCGGTGCATTGTGTGGCGTAAATATATATACAGGGTGTCCCTCTTATCTCTGCCACCCGAAATAACTCGGTAATTATCGACCTCATAAAAAATGTTCCAGACAAAAGTTGTACGGTGTGAAGGGGGCCACGAAATGCGACGAACTTTTTTTATTTCGGCGGAGGCGCTGACGCACAGTGAAAGTCACCGCCAATTTTTTAAATGGAATGGTACATTTTCAATTCAACCATCTTGTGAAGCACCTTAAGCCGCATACAACATTAGGGGGTCAAAGTCGTTCAAGGTCATTCAAGGACACCTATTAAAATGAAATACAAATATAAATATCTCGGATCACTGCCAAATATTTGGTAGTGATCCGAGATATTCAGATTTATATCATCGATACTAACCTTAAATGATCTTGAACGATTTTGACCCCCAAATATTTTTTATGCGGCGTGAGGTGCTCCACAAGATGGTTGAAAAAATTTACCATTCCATTTAAAAAAGTGGACGTGACCTTCACTGCGCGTCAGCGCCTCCACCGCAATAAACAAAAAATTGGTCGCATTTTATGGCCCCCTTTACACCGTACAACTTTCGGGCCGTTTTGGGCTTCCGATATTTACTCATTTTTTTTTATGCACTTTCGATTTTTGCGATGATTATTCGACAGTTTGGAAGTCAGAAGAGTACTTTTTCGGTCTTGCAAGTGGGAAAAACTTCAATAATTATACTTTCAGATGAAAATCATTTCGGGTGGGATGTATATATAGTCCGAAAAAGTACTCTTCTGACTTCCATACTGACGAATAATCATCCCCGAAATCAACACTTCACATAAAAAAATTGTCAATATCGGAGGTACAAGTTGAGCTTTGGTGAAACATTAACAAAACCGTATGCAATTTTTTTCAAAATGTTGAAAATAACCCGAGTGCACCTTGATCTTTTGCGGGCGCAGAAGAGCAAGGGGCGAGGAGAGTAATGGGCACGATATTCGTAGTACTATTTTTTCATACCGCAGGCTATTGAAAGTCAGAAGTTCGAATTGGTTTGTATGAAAATTCTGCATAAGATCTTTTTCATAAAGTTTCCTTAACACTTAAGGGGTTAGGCCACAGTAACGGGTATGAAATCATGTGCGAATTTAACCATTTTTTTCGTATGAAAAAGTGATTCACTCATAAAATTAATTACACATCTATTTAGTATGAATATCAAGCTGTTAGAAAATATATATATATATTTTTTTTCGATGTACAAAATGGCCGGCCACTAATATTTTCTTTTGTTATCTTTTTTGTTAAAACAAAAATTCTCTTCAATCTACAATAGAATACCTAGAGAAGTACATATGGCAGTTAAAAAATATTGTTTCAATCAAAAGTTGTAGGTATTTGAACTTGAGAAATGAATTTTCAGTGAAAAATTTCGTTATAACTGCTCATAAACTGCTCATAAAATGAAAAGTTTTCGATTAATCAGAAGTTCCGTACGTACTTCTTTGTGAAATGCAATTAGGAACATAAGTTTTAAATTTGAAGTAAATCGAGTGAAAATTGTTGAAGTTATTTGTCACGCGAATCGGAAAAAAAGCTGTTTCGAGAAGTTTCGACTAGTCGGCCATTTTGCACATCGAAAAAAAAATATATATATATATATATTTTCCAACAGCTTGACATTCATACTAAATAGATGTGTAATTAATTTTATGAGTGAATCACTTTTTCATGCGAAAAAAATGATTAAATTCGCACATGATTTTATACCCGTTACTGTGGTCTAAGGCCTTAACGTTTAAAAGGCGACTTTTCTAGATAAAACAAATAACCAAGAGTATTTTGAAAAAAAAACCGAGACAAAAAAGGTTATCATTTGTAGAAATGGCATGCGAAAAAACCAAAATAGATGATTTTTTATCTCGAAAACCGTGGGACTTTTACTAAACTGAAATTCGAGCGTATCGTAAGACATGATCTGACCTAAGGACAGTTGCAGGATTATTCATTCATAACAGGACACCCTGTATATGTATGAAAGAATAAAATGAGTTATGTACACTCTGGGAGCCCCGGGCGTCTCGAATGAGCGAAGATATAATAATATACATGTTGTATACAACATCGGTTGCTCGCGTATCGTCGTCGCGTGTTCCGTCATAAATCCATCGCTCAGGCACTGTTCGCGTGCTAAAGAATGAAATCAATGGTTGTCAGAGGTTTTCCACGCGCGTTACAATATCGAACTTGTGCCCCGCGTACTTTTGTCCCGCGAACAAAAGAACGTTCGTACACGCGGTATCCGCACGTTTTCCATTTCGAGAATAATACATCGCGCGCGAGACTCAGGATAATCGTAATTGAAGGTTTCTACGAGAGTAGCGAAAATTACCTGCCAACTGCTCGTATCAGTGATAACAAAGAAGTGCGGAAAAAAAATATGTCTGCTGGCACGAAATTTATATTTGTCTATTATCGTTTGGCGTGTCTGAGCATAGCCGAGTCGAATCCACTAGCGGAATTCGATATCTCCGTAATTTTCTCATCGGTGTTTCACATCGTAGGGGAGTGCCACCATGCATCGGACACTTTTGTTCAATATTGAAAAAGAAAAGTAAACAATTACTAGGAGCTTCAAATTTTATTATATCCATTTTTTTTGTCATTTCAAGATTTTTTTTTCATTTCCAGATTTTGTGATATACATGTTGTATACAACAAGATGCTAATAATTATTTAACACATTACATTTTAATATTGTGAGTTATATTATGTTTCATAAAAAATGACAGACACCATGGTTCTCAAAAAGCTTGCCTATTAATCGCATATCCGGTATAAGGGCCCAAACTCTATTTTTTTATATCTGATATTAGGGCACTATTTTTCAATAAAATAAAACAAAACGTTTGTTGTTTTAACATTGTAATTATTATCGAACAACCAGTCTTTATAAGTTGATCTTTGATTAGGTAGAAACATTTTGGCAAAACGGATATCCAATGTTGGATTAAGGGGGTCGTATAGTGTGTCAGATCAGAAGAAGAGCAAACGGCTTTGCATGACTTCTTTGAAGAAGAGGAAGGTGTCTATGGTCCAGGCATAACAGATTGATGGTGAGATCATTTTTTTATTATGAATTATATGCAACTTTCAAACGCGTTTTTCTCAAAACACGATTTTTTCAAACTGCTGCACATGATATCTAAAAAACTATTTGATTGATTCTGCTCGAATTTATACAGCATCTTTAGAACATATATAACTACAAGTTGAACTAAAATAATTAAGATTGCTTCGTTAGTTTTCTTTTTATCAGCTATATAGACACCAAAAAAATACGAAAAATTGAATTTTCTTTCTTAAGCGTAAAAAAAAAATTATTTTTGGGAATTCTAACTTTATTTTAGTTTCATGTAGAGACTCAAGTCTCACGATTAAAATTGCGTTTGGTTTTTTTGTTTCAGATAAGCAGAACGGCGGGAATCATGGCAGCAGTGGAGCACCTCTTTTTATATATGTCTTCCTGTTGGGCGGTGTATCTCCGAATATATTCTATATGATAGCTTCAAAAAATTCACAACGTTTATTTAAATGTTAATAAAAATGATATACAATTTATAAATTATTTTATTTTAATGGTTTGCCAAAAAAAAAATTCCCCATAAAAGCATTAAAAAACGGCCTTCACACTAGACGACCCCATTAATATCCGATATTAACATTTGACGTGGCCGAATATGAACGGTAATATTTTTGCACATATTGCTATTTTTGCGAACAATAAACAGGGTCAGATCGTGTTCTACTACATGCTGGAATTTCAGTCCAGTAAAAGTCCCATGGTTTTCGAGATTTTGGACTTTATGGCATTAAAAAAACATCTGCTTTTGGTTTTTCGCATGTCATTTCCACAAATGATATGGATCGAAAAGAACTAAGCATCTTTTTAAAGTAATTGGCACGATATGCGTGGTACTTTTTTTTTACACCGCACGCTATCAAAGTGACGTTCGAATTCTTTTGTATAAAAATTCTGCATAAGATCTTTTTTCATAAAGTTTCCTTAACATTTAAGGTTGAAAAGAAGCTCTTTCTAGATAAAACAAATGACCAAGAGTATTTTGAAAAAAAAACCGCGTCAAAAAAGTTATCATTTGTAGAAATGGCATGCGAAAAACCAAAAACAGATGACTTTTATCTCGAAAACCGTAGGACTTTTACTAAAGCGAAATTCCAGCATATAGCGGGACATGATCTGATCTATCGACACCTGCAGGATTAGCAATCCATAACAGAACACCCTATATCTTTACTAACCAGGAACATCACTTAAGTGTCCGCCGTCGATTTTGTTGAAACTCATTGTGATAAAGCATTGAAACCTATTGGACACGTACTTTTTTATCTGCGGACAAACGGTTTCCTAATTCTTTAGAGAAGTGACTTTCCCGAAAAAAGAGGCTAATATTTTTTTGCCATTTACTCATTTATTGGGTTATAAATGATGATAGTCAGTCCGGGGAAGCTGAAATAAACGATTTTTTTTACGAGCATACCCAAACAAAATCAAATAAACCCAGACATAACTTCTTATGGGGGAGGGGGGAGGGAATTCAGCTTCCCCAAATATCATAATTTATTTAGTAACCCAATAAACGAGAATATAGCTAAAAAAGGTTAAGCTCATTTTTTGGAAGTCACTTATGTAAAGAATGACCAATGGTTTTAAGGGGGGAAACCACCCCTCGAAGAGAGGCGTGTGGGGTGGTGGTTTTGTTGTTTCACAAGCAGTCCACCGATCTGAATGAAACAAAAACCAAAATTCTTCTAATGTCAAACTATGAAAAATCCACTATAGAATAATTGAACAAAAATTAAATTAAGGGGGCCTTTCTTTAAGGGGTCGTTCCCCCCCTTGAAAACGTATGTCCGCACATAAAAAATTCGTGTCTAATAGTTTTCAATGCTTCATCACATACATGAGTTTCACCAAAATCGAAAGCGGACACTTGAGCGATGTTTCTTATAAGTAAAATAAATGCTATGGTTCGTCAAAAATAAAAACATAAATCATTTGGACTTCCCTAAAATAAAACATCACTTTTCAATATAAAAAATGTTTTTTTTTCACGCCGGCGAAAAGGACCATCAGTTCACTGTCATGCCATTTTTGTTGCTAGACAACCAAAAGTTTTGCAGCGGCCACATCTTACGACTTGTTATTAGTGTATAAAATCAAAAACGGATATCGCTACAAGAAAATTCGTGATAGTCCAGTATCCGATATTAAGCAACTATCCGATATTCCTTATCCTCTGATAAAAATAACACTGTGTCCTATGGAACAAGAAGAAGAAAAGAAAAGATTTCCCGAGGTCCAGTAAAAGAGACGAAAAACCACCACTTTGAGCGTAGAATTCGATTTTTTTACCGAAGCTAGATAGTTTCATACTGAAAGTAACTCCAATGAAATGTTGCCCCTCAACTCGCCCCAACCCTAAGAAATAGGGGTTGAAAACATAAACATCGCCGTATTTCCATAATTAATAGCCCAATCAAAAAATATTTCAAACAAAAGTTGTTTGGCATAATAAAATACGTATAAAGTTAGTCGACGTCTAACCCCCTATCCTTGAAAATAGCGGCACAAAAACGATTAGAACATTCGGGGTTGACGGGGTTTGGACGTCAGATAAATTTATACGTATTTTATTATTCCCGACAACTTTTGTTTGAGACATTTTTTGATCGGGCTATTAATTTTCGAGATACGGCGATTTTTAAGTTTTCAACCCTTATTTTTTAGGGTTGGAGCGAGTTGAGGGGCAACATTTCACTGGGGTTACTTTTAGCATGCAACCATCTAGGTACAGTAAAAAATTCGAATTCTACGCTAAAAGTGCTGGGTTTTCGTTTATTTTAGTGGTTGTCCAATTCACTTTTGAGTGGGGAACAAAAGTCTCGGAGTTATATAGAAGACGCGAATGAGTCCCGGCGGGTGTGTATTAAGCCGAGACCGCGAAGGAAATGGAAAGTGAGAGCCGATGAGCGCGGGAGAGAGGGAGACCCAGTTCTCGGTCAGTCGCCGCACGGACCCCGGAGACCCGTCCGTTGCTTTCAGTAGACATGCGTGAGAGAATATAAAACGTATGTGTACCTGCATCACGCTGCAACGGACAAGCAAACGTTGGCCGTGTGTACACGAAGAGCTTTGCAATATACGTGGCGCCTTGAGCGATTCGCCAGACCTCGCGAAACTCATGTTCACGTGTTATTCGGGCAGGTGTTTCCAGACCGTGGATTACCAAATTGACCACCGACCTATTTAAACGACTCGAAAACGACTGGTTTTTCTTTCCGTTTTTTTTTGTTTATCCCTAATTGCAGACTTTCCGGCTTCGCGAGAAACCGGATTCGTACGCCTCGACGTTGCTCGCAGCGCGGAGAAAAACCGGCATTTTTATCGGGTCGAGGAATAGGGCTTGCTGCCAGCCCCGGTATTCTTACCCTCATTTTGGCTCGGTGGGTGAATATTGAGATGTTGGACTGGTTAATTTTTTAAGGCAGTTGACGATGGGGGGTGGGGGGTGGAAGGAAATAGTAGCAGACCATTAACATGCCACTGGCCAAATGTCACTGTCGATGTCACTGGCCAAAATTAGTCGTGATTTTTTTTTGTAATTTTTATCGCTCTAAGATAGCGCAGCGATTGATGTGAAAATGGAAACCCTGAGGACCTAAGCCAACCCAAACATACGTTTATTTTACAGTAGTAGGTGCCTAACAACTAT
>OZ023318.1:45080223-45126805 GCA_964007375.1 Ophion obscuratus
ATGCTATGCCCGGGTCTCCCAATTTTTAATCGATCGTCCACACCGTTTCTATAAAATTTACAATTGAAGAAATACTTTTTAGGTTAGGAAGATACGCTCATTGCTGAATGGCAGTTTTACGCACGAAATAGTGTCAAAAATGTTTCAAATGTTATGAAAAACTGTTAAGTCATTCGGTACGTTATGACAGTGATGAAGAAATTGTCATAATGTACTGACAAGGCCTCCGATTTTGTTGAAACTCATATATGTGATAAATTATTGAAAACTGTTAGACACGTATTTTTTTATCGGCGGAAAAAATATTTTAAGGGGGGAAACGGCCCCTTAAAGAAAGACGTGTCACCTATTAATTTTATTTTTTTTTCAATTATTCTGTAGTGGATTTTTCATCGATTTACGTGAAAAGAATTTTGGTTTTTGCTTGATTCAGATCGGTGGACTGCTTGTGGGTGAAACTGCGAAACCAGCCCTCGACACGCCTTTCTTCGAGGGGTGGTTTCCCCCCTTAAAACTGTTTTTCTGCAGATAAAAAAAAATACGTGTCTAATAGTTTTCAATACTTCATCACATATATGAGTTTGCACAAAATCGACGGCATACACTTAAGCTCTTTGTGAGTGAAAAACTGTCCAATCACTCAGTACATTATGACAATTTCGTCTCCCTTTACATTATGACAATTACGCATCTCCCTATGTGAACATTTTTTATTCTATTGGAAATTTTTTATAGAGATGGTGTAGACGATCGATTAAAAATGTAGAGGGTGCATTCAGTATATGACAAACAATTTACTGCATAAATTTGAATTAAGTCGTAAATATCGTCAATTGTCCGGAAACACTTTAAGATCAAGGTACAGTTTAATCGGAAAGCAATTTCCTTTTGCTTGCACACATTTGCCCCATCTGTCAGGCAGGTTGCGACCTCCTTGACGGTAATATGGTGGTTTTGAGTCGATGAAGATGGTAATGGAATTTCTGACTTCATCGAACGTTTTCAACTGGCTATCAGCCAAGTGATGTTGGAGGGATCGGAACAAGAGAAAATCTGATGGAGCCAAGTCTAGTGAATACGACGGGTGTGGCAAAACTTCCTAGCCCAACAAATCTGAAGCGTTTCTGATCCTTTTTGCCATGTGTTGGTTTGGCATTGTCATGCAGCAATATGACCGCCCTAGGACCTTTGCCTGCTCAATGCCGTTTTGAATCTTGCCGAGCTTTTTTTAACGACTAGAAATATTTGTTTGGGTTACTCCTAATCTAGTAGGAAGCTCCGATTGCGCTTGGCAAGGATCTTCGTCCAGAACTGCTCCAAATTTTCGTTTTTAAATTTTTTGTTCGTCCTGCTCTCTCACCATCCTCGAAGTCGAAATTTCTACATCGGAACCTTTGCAATAACTTCTTCACTGCACTGATGGGTACAGTGCCTCGGAAATATTGTTTTTCAATCCGAACGCGAAAAGCATAGTGCCTAATATGCGCGTCATTGCAACTCATTTTGCTCACTGTGCTCACGATGTATATTTTGAGGTTACGTTGAGCTGTTGGTCCGGAAAAATGGTCTACTAGGTAGGTATTACATGCCAGCACATTGTTTTCGTTCGTAGATTCTTCGCAGCTGCTTTTGTTCTCAGGCCGAAAATCTATTTGCACTCCTAATATTCAATTTTTCACGAATATTCAATTTGTTAGGAAAACAATTCGTATAATTGGAAAATAATCACTTTACCAATCCATTTTGCATTTGATTCAGATGATATTTTAGTTTTTACGAAAAAAACCCAAGCAATGACACATTCAAGCTTCAATTAAATTTAAATAATATATTCAATTCAGTTTGAATAAGCTGATTAATGTTTTAAACAATTGCCACGAAATATTTCAGCGTCCATTATTTTCATCTGCTGAATAATAATATATGGATTGGTCCGTTTGGAGGTTCGATGATTGGATGACTGGCGATAATTCGAGTGGAGAATTCTCATCGACTTCGTCCTGAATTTTAACGAGAAAGTTGATCGAAGCCCCTAAAGAGAGGCCATTTGAGATTAAACGATAAAAGTCTTCTCGTATGAGTTCGTATTTCGCAAACTGAATAACGAGAGCGGGATGAGAAACGAGAATCCCGGTTTCTTTGGTCAGACGGAGAGAGAGAGAGAGAGAGAGAGAGAGAGAGAGAGAGAGAGAGAGAGAGTCCTTAGCAAATATCTTGCCTCTGCCACCGCGACCTTGCTAAGTGGGTCAGCAGGTACGAGAGCGGTGCAGAATTACAACGATGACTGCGAATATAAACCAAACACGCGTCTCCGTATATACATTTGATACAAACAGGTGTAGAACATATCCACGCGACACTGTTAATGAAGAAAGGAAATCAAACGCAACGAAATGTCATTTCAACCGATCCTCATCACCATGGTAGCCTATCCTTAAGGGCTTACACCACCGTAAACTTCTAAAAGTAAGTGATTTTTGGCAATGTTTTTTTTTGGTGGAAGGACAAGTCAAAGGATAATAATATTCAAGGATGTTGTGAGTCATAGGATCGTCAAGTGAACAAAAAAAAATTACATTAAAATTTATACAAAATGGCGACGCTAGAGCCATTCTCGCGAGGCATGTTGAATTTGAGACGCTCTGCGGCACGCAGTATAATTGACGTAAATTTCAATTTGGAAAATATTTCTATTAATTCACACGAGTATAGCTAGATAAATACGTAGGGGATTTTGAAAATACGCATTTTTGTGTAGTTGCTAAGCATTTAAAGTGAAAACTCAATTTTCGACAGAAAAAAGGACAATCATTTGTTAATAACTAATGTTATAATTAACTCATGGAAAATCCAGTATGATTTCTGTTCGGAATGTTATTTTAAAGATGTGCTCAAAATTTGGAGTGAAAGAATGAAAATTGTTGGAGTTATGCTGTGTGCCGTTTTGAAAAATTGTAGTCCGAGAAAAACGGTCGACGTCTCGCACACGGGCCTACAGCTACCGCAGACCCACACGGGTCTGCTTTGGTACCTGTAAAACCTTCATTTTACAGGTACCAAACTTGTTTCCTCCTTATTCTAGATGGTTCAAAGTATCTCTTGAGCAAATTTTAAAAAATCAATCTTTTTCAAAATTTTACAGTGGTGTTACCCCTTAACGTTATGCCTCGTTGTATTAGTTGAAAAGAGCTCATTTTTGGGATTTTTAAAATAGGAAATTCCCAAGATAAATTTCTACAAAAATTAGGTATTTGAAAAAGTATCATCCGAAGAACACCCTATAATTTTTTGTTAAAAGACATTCAATTGTTGTCAATTTACAGTCAATGTCAGGGAATTGAGGGAGTTTATCGTATGATCATTCGAAGGAATTTCCGAACTATCAAATTAAAAAAAAAATGCCGCGTGTTCGAAGTGACAGTCTTGATTTTTGCGAAAAATGGGCACTTTTCGTTCATAACACCGAAAGTATAAATCGAGAAAAAAAAATCCTTTGATCAAATACTATATCTTTACATGTAGAAAAAGCCCTAAACATTTCAAAAGCATCGATGCAGTAGTTTTTGCGATATTTTCCTCACCGACTTTGAAAACGTACTTTTGAGAAAAAAACATTTAAGGCGGTCATCCCATGTGACAGGTCCAAAAAATCGAAAAGATTATTTTTTGCGGAAATTCAAAAAAAATGTGTGCATGTTATATGGACTCGACATAGCAAACTAATGGTGAGTCAACATTTTCTTTGTGTAAATCGCAATCAACCTTTAAACGCGTTTTTCTCAAAACTGTATTTTTCAAATTGGCTTCCATGATATCTCAAAAACTATTGAACGGATTTCGCTCAAATTTTTATGGTATAGTCGGCACATCTAAGGTTCTCACCCAAACTAGAATATTTCTGATATCTGCCACAGTTTTTTCTAAACTGAAAAAGTCGAAAAAAATGACAAAACTTGAAACGTCATTGTCAAAATCGTGCCAAAAATTCAGTTTTCGATATTTTTACTTTACTCTACTTCCGGCGATAGCCTCAGGTCTACAAATTGAAATGTCGTTTGATTTTTTAATTTCAGATGACCAAAATCTCCGGTATCATGTCAGCCGTCAACCAACATTTTTTACACGAGAGTGTCTTCCGAAAGGTGTAAAGTCGATTCAACTCGTTATTTTTGTTTCATAAAATTCTCAAGAACTGTAAAAATGCTAATAAATGTGTGGTATACAATTCAAAAATAGTGTGTTTCAATGGTTCATAAAAAAATTACAAAAAGCGAAAAAAATAACTGTCACATGGTATGACCTCCTTAAAGTTTTGAACGACGCTCCGAGCGTTCCGACGGGCGTCAACACAGTTTATAAATCCGTCGATTTCCGTCCGATCGCCTTGAAGTTGTCAAGGAACATTTATAAGATGATATCCTGTCAAAATATTGTTTCTGAAAAAGTGATTTTTCGACTTTTGCAACTAGGCTTAAAACATCCTTAAAACAATTCTTAAAAAATATTTGCCATGAGATTTGTAAGAAAAATGCAGACACCTATTTGTGGCTGTGACGTATACGGCTTGAAGCTCATGACGAGTTTCTCGAAGACCTCGAACACGATGAAGATGGAGCAGGATCCCTGTACTCCGCAGACGGGCCATAGGCACGACCTTTCGTCGATCCAAGTGTATACATTTTTAATACACACGTACAAGTATGCGACATGGTCCATACAGAGTATTAGGAAGGTCGATGCAAAGCCTTAAGGGGTGTGATATGTGACCTCGTTAGGAACATCTCTAACCTAGGTTACCCTACTCCAAAGTCTAAGGATTTCCAATTATCATGGTAAGTATGATTTTTGGAAAATTTCCCAAAATTAGGTACTGACTCGATGACCTCTCATGTTAATGCTATTTTATTTTAAATGGCATTAACGTAAGAGGTATATTTATTTTTGGACACGTTTTTAATTATTCAACACGTCCCACTTGGTTAGTTGTGTGGTTACAGATCATTGTATTGTTGTTTGTCGATTGAATACACATTAAGGTAGTTCCTCTGCGAAAATCTCAACCAAAAGTTTACATACCATGTTCATGTTTAAAAGATTGATAATTGGTTTAATTAGTAATAAATAAAATTAAAAACTACGCAATATTGACTCGGTACTAGTAGATAATACGATGGATATCATTTATTGCCGTAAAATATATTTTATATTGTGTTTTTGATCTACTATTGCCAGTGAACTTTTTGCCGGGACTGTCCAGGCTTTGCCCCAATTGTTTTTTTTTCCAGGCTTTGCCAAGCTTTGCCAGGCTTTGCACCAAAATTTTGAGGGCTTCTCATGGTTATATCTTGGAAACTAGATGGTGAATGATTCTCATTATTTTTTCACATTATTCGTGATATCTTACTTTAGCTTATCCTCGTTTTTTATCAATTTCTTAATTTTAGTTTTGGCGGTAGAATTAATGATGCTCTGTTTGCCCATCATAACGCATTTGTTACGTGTAAACCAAGCCAACTTTAAGTGTAAATATCTCAGGTTTGGGGTGGTCAAACTTATTCAAATTGCACAAATGTTTGGATAATGTATTAAATAACATATATGTCAAATTTCAACCATTTCTTAATTCAACTCTCCTGTGGAGGTACTACCTTAAGCTAAGACACAAATAAGTTCTTAGTTAGCAATTATAGTCTGTTTGAACATTATAAATGAGTTAGTACCTAATTTTGGGAAGTTTTCCAAAAATCATACTTACCATGATGACTAAGGTAACATAGGTTGCGTATGTTCCTAACGAGGTGACCTATCACCCCCTTAAGGCTTTGCATCGACCTTCCTAACACCCTATATATATATATATATATATATATAGAGTGTGTGTGTGTGTATTTACATACGAGTGCACATATGTACATGGACAAGTACATTTTCGCGATTCTCATGTCTCTCTCACTTATAAGGAAATCGAGACCTCGATTGAGGATCTCCGAGGATCGATGTCGTCCGCTGTCGGAGGTCGAGTGACTCACCCCAAGACACGCGATCATGACCATTCTTTTTTTCTTTGCCTCCTCAACACTGCGCCTGATATTACTACTTAAAGTAACGTGCGCACGCACACGTCGATCGCTGAATTACGAGCTTCGACGTTTCCAAGTGTGACGAAACGAAAATGGTTCAGGCGGGAAGGAAAATATTTCGTTTTTTTTTCGCTTCTTTCTCTTCTTATTTTTATATCGGTTTTAAGGAGCGATCAATTTACGTATGATCTCGGCGCGAGCATGCTCTTAAGTTGGTCAGAGTGATTAATCGAGTCGTGTGTGCTCTCCTCGTGCGCCAAACGTTACGGGGACGGGCGAGAGACGATCTCCGTAAACGACGAATGAGGAGACACGTACCTTTTTGTTTCACGATCTCTATATGGCTAGAGAGAACGAGTGCCGCCGCGTTACACTTTTTCGCTCTTACACTTCGATCGCTTTTTTTCCCTCACTTATCAGTTCCTCCGACACAGAGAGGCCGTGAGCCTGCCGCTGGAAATTTACATGGACGTATGTACTCGCATCGGTGCTTTTTCTACCCTGAAGCGCGAGGGGGCGACCGAGGGGAAAATATCGCGAGGACGGATGGAAAATTTCATCGCGAAAGTGGACCCGGATGGACCGACCCTTATTAGGGTCCTTCTTGCGTTTATGGATATTCAGAGGTCACGCGGATACTCGCAGACCAAACCAATTCCTTCGGTAGAATTTTTTTTAATACAGGATTTTTTTACCTGCGATTATGGTCAATTCTTGTACGAAGTTTTTTTGGGCGGTCCCCAGGTCCTAGATCCCTATAGGGATTTGATTGGGACACGAAGGCAGTCCAGATTGGTATCCATATATGGTACACTTGGATTTGCAATGTATATTGGAAACAAATGAAGATTCATTCGAATCAAATCTTTATTTGTTTAATTAAAATATATCTAGTATTTAGAGAGAATAGCTGAAACAAATAAAAAAAGTGTATTTGAAACAAATTGGATCATAGTTGGCCGTGAGACAGGAAAAAACCTATTTGATTTGAGGGGTCTTCTCACTTTGGATGGTAAAAAGGGTATTCTCATGTATTTTTTTTTGATAGGTTTATATTATAGATATTGATATAAAAGTTGTTACACTTAATAAATACATTTAAAACAGTTTTTAATGTATTTCAGTAACCCCAACAAACTCTAAACGCTTTTTTCTCCAAACAACGTTTTTCGACGGTTTGTTGATAAAATCTTCGAAACTACTGAACTGATCCTTATGAAATGTTAACCACATTTTCTTTACAACTATAGCTATAGCGCATATCGAGGATTTTTTAAATGTTGATATTTCCTATTTTTTGCCATAAACGGTGAAAAAAGTTTTTTCTTGTTTTCTGAAAATTTCCGCCATTTTGTTATATTTGCATATATCAAAAAAACGTTCATTATTTGCGCTTTAGCCATTAACATACTGAATCTAGAACTGTTTGATTTTTTTCGTTTCGGATGATCCATCTCCGAGATTTCATCAACAGCGCAGACCTACAATTTTTATAGGACATTTTTTTAACTACCATTTTCGTCTATAAATAGTGACTTAAATAAATAACAAACTGTTTTTTAAAAATATATTTCTAAAGTGTATTTATTTAGTGTAACAACTTTTATATCAATATCTATAACCTATAAAAAAAAATCATGAAAATAGCCTTTTTTAGCGTCTAAAGTGAGAGGATCCCTTAAATACAGTGGGTAAAAAAAGAATTTGTACATCTCACACGAAACAGTTGTTAATTTGGCTTCATTTTTTTTGTTTGTGTTTTCCCAAGATTTTTGTAGACAGACACCATGTATATTTACGATAAGCTATCGAACACAGAAACTGATTAAAGCATTTAATTTTTTTCGAAAGATAATTTTAAAAAGACCACGTGTGCGAATACTTTTTTTACCAACTGTAGATCCTATTCGGATTGAATTTTTTTTTGCAGTGCAAGTGGATTCCGCGCTCTTCCCGGATTTGTGACGTTTGAGAATTTTTCAATTTGAAATTCTCAACCGGAATTTGTTCGATCTGCCAAAAATATCCTTTCGTGATCCCGTGCACTGATTTGTTGGGGACGCGCAAGATGCAACCACATCTCTATAGGGATTTGTTAGGGATATCACGCATAGGGAGTGCTCATTGCGATCCAATCGGATTCTACACGGTTCCACGATGAACACCGCTTGAGGATTCTTACCACGCTCGAATCTAAAATATGTGATAAGTAACGAGAAAAAACTTAGCATGTTGAAACATAACCTATGGGCTTCGTGAGCGTCTATGTGTGTGGTGATATTATGCCAAAGTGCAGTGGAATACATGAACGATAATTACGGAGGATTTTCAGTCATGTGATGAAAATCGATTTTTAAGATATACTTCTTTAACGGGCTAGATGTACCTGGGTGTGTAAAAAATTGCATTTTCAAAAAATAATAAAGTAGCAGCACCATGGTTCAAACTTTAAACGCGTTTTTCTCGAAACACTGTTTTCAAAGTCGGTGGACATGGTATCGCGAAAACCGCTTCATGGATTATTTCCAAATTCACAGGAGATACGACGAAAACCATTTAAAGGTCGTTGACGATCTTACTTTTTGAAAAATCGATCTTAATTTTTTTAATACACTTCGCACAAAAATTTAGGGAGCAAGAAAAAAATCCAAATTTTTCGGGGATTTTCAACAGGCTGTAACTCATACAAAAATGGTCATACAGCAAAAATAAAAAAAGCAAATTGTAGCTCTCAGTGTCTAGTTTTCGGATCTGAGTTTGAAATTTTTTTTTTGAAAATATTTTTCGAATAATTATAAGAAAACCACCGAAAAAAAAATGTTCGAAATTTTTTTGGTTCTTTTTTTTAATCTACGGACGTGGACATTTTTTTTTCGACTTAACCTCTATATGGACCGGATAGCTTGTTTATTCAGCTTTAATTTGGTTTTTTTAAAATCTCGATACGAGCGTTTCTCGCTGAGATATCGGTGTTTGAATGGAAAAAGATCATTTTGTCTTTGATTACCAATATCTCAGCAACCAATGATCGCACAGAAATTTTGAGGTTGGTTTCAAAAACTTGAATAAATTCTCTCAAGGATTGGCAATCGAATTTTGAAATTTTTTTTTTTTTTCAATCATTACATGAATTTGAAAAAGCGACCAAAAAAGGGCTTTTTGTGGTTTTTTGGAAAATCAAGCGCCCAATCAAAAATATTGCGGAAACCACTAATGTTAAGTGTGCCTTTTACTGTTCAATATACCCACAAAAACCCTACGTAGTTTCAATTTAATCCAGCCAACCGTTTTTTTTCCCACTTGATCGAATTTTTGAAAAAATTAAAGGAGCAAGAATTTCGCTCTGAAAATGTCACAATTTTTATCAAAAATGAAAAAAAAAAAAAAATTCATTTTTCTCTCAATTCTGTATTAGTGACTTGGAAAATTTAAGAAAAAAAAAATCGAACATTTTTGAAAAAAAAACTTGCCTTGGGGGTCAACTTTTAATTTATTCAATTAATTTGTGACTAGGAAAATTAAAGTGCGGAAGAGGAAAATCGGTGAGAAAGTGAGTCGCTACATTTCTTTAATTTAGGGCCAATTGAAAAAAAAAAATTAAAAAAAAATTTTTTTTTCAACAATTTTGGAATTTTTTTTTTTCAAAAATTTTCGATTTTTTTTTTTCTTAAATTTTCCAAGTCACTAATACAGAATTGAGAGAAAAATGAAATTTTTTTTTTTTTTTTCATTTTTGATAAAAATTGTGACATTTTCAGAGCGAAATTCTTGCTCCTTTAATTTTTTCAAAAATTCGATCAAGTGGGAAAAAAACGGTTGGCTGGATTAAATTGAAACTTCGTAGGGTTTTTGTGGGTATATTGAACAGTAAAAGGCACACTTAACATTAGTGGTTTCCGCAATATTTTTGATTGGGCGCTTGATTTTCCAAAAAACCACAAAAAGCCCTTTTTTGGTCGCTTTTTCAAATTCATGTAATGATTGAAAAAAAAATTTTTTTTCAAAATTCAATTGCCAATCCTTGTAGAGAATTTATTCAAGTTTTTGAAACCAACCTCAAAATTTCTGTGCGATCATTGGTTGCTGAGATATTGGTAATCAAAGACAAAATGATCTTTTTCCATTCAAACACCGATATCTCAGCGAGAAACGCTCGTATCGAGAATTTTAAAAAACCAAATTAAAGCTGAATAAACAAGCTATCCGGTCCATATAGAGGTTAAGTCGAAAAAAAAAATTTCACGTCCGTAGATTAAAAAAAAGAACCAAAAAAATTTCGAACATTTTTTTTTCGGTGGTTTTCTTATGATTACTCGAAAAATATTTTCAAAAAAAAAATTTCAAACTCAGATCCGAAAACTAGACACTTAGAGCTAGAATTTGCTTTTTTTATTTTTGCTGTACGACCATTTTTGTATGAGTTACAGCCTGTTGAAAATCCCCCAAAAATTTGGATTTTTTTCTTGCTCCCTAAATTTTTGTGCGAAGTGTAGTTACGTAAAAATGACGACTTTTTCCATAGACTTTGTATGCTCGAATTTCAATTCGTTGACACATTGTTTAAAAAAATTATTCAAAAAATCGAGGATCGTCAACGACTCGTATTTATTGTTAACTTGAATAACCCGTTTTGTTTTTAGTATTCGGGTGTACTGTTTGAGCCGGAGAGTGTCCACGGACGAATATTCCGAAAAAAAATGTATTATGTGTCGGCGGCTATATTTTTGTTTTATTCTTTGGTGATTTTTTTAAAGCTCTCACTATACCTATGTACTTTTGTTAATTTTTGTATTTTTGTTAAAAAGAATGCATTTTTTCTTCACCAACCGTTGCTCAGAATAAAGAATTCAGAATTTGCCATTTTTTCGGGCCTCTAGGTAGATGTAGCCCCTTAAGCGACATACTTTTTTATGATCCACTCATTTTGTATATCTATATATTTTGTTCGGGAAATTCAACGTACAAAATGCGATGGGTTCTATCGAGAATATTATCGGATTCAGTTCTATCATGTGAAAATCCGTCAGGATTCAAATTGGATTCGTACATTGGATTCCAATAGGAAATCCCGATGAGAATCCAATGCGATGTCCCATTCGATTTCTATAATGAAGTTGGGACAAGGATGGGAATCGAAATGGGTCCCTACGACCATTTTTGTACGGGTTTCTGTGGTTTTTGTTTCCAAAGACGACAACGTTAAGGCCTTAGGCCACAGTAACAGGCATAAAATCATGTGCGAATTTAACAATTTTTTTCGTATGCAAAAGTGATTCACTCATAAAACTAATTACACTACAGACATTTTTTACGAAAAATTACAGAAATAACATTACAGAATTTTTTTTTTTCGATGTACAAAATGGCCGATTACTCGAAACTTCTCGAAACAGCTTTTTTCCAATTGGCGTCACAAACAACTTCAACAATTTTCACTCGATTTACTTTAAATTTAAAAGTTATGTTCCTAATTGCATTTCGCAGAGAAGTACGTACGGAATTTCTGATTAATCGAGAACTTTTCATTTTATGAGCAGTTCATGAGCAGTTGTAACGAAAATTTTCACTGAAAATTTATTTCTTAAGTTCAAATACCTACAACTTTTGAATAAAACAATATTTTATTCAATTCCGTACGTACTTCTCTAGGTATTCCAATGTAGATTGACGAGAATTTTTGTTTTTTGTTCTGGGTCAAAAATTGTAGATGCTAAATGTAACGCCGCGGAGCGCTTAAAAAAAAAGATAACAAAAGAAAATATTAGTGGTCGGCCATGTTGTACATCGAAAAAAAAAAAATTTCGAACAGCATGATAATCATACTAAATAGACGTGTAATTAATTTTATGAGTGAATCATTTTTTCATACGAAAAAAAATTGTCACATTCGCACATGATTTTATACCCGTTACTGTGGCTTAAGGCCTTAAGCAACCTGTCACCATTATTCGTCGGGGCCTCGCTAATTCCCTTGCTGAGTGTCCGAACACGTTTGAGCTCAAAGCCAGTGGATACGGCGCGGATATGCTCAGACACGGTCTCGAAACAATGATACGGAGATTTCGTATGAACGGACACATTTTCCGCGTGTAATCGCCGATGTAACTCGGTCAGCGCGGCCACGCATCGCCATAGGCCGACAACAAGGAAAACACGTTTCGCAAGTGGCTCAACGTTTCCTCGCATAGCTCTCCATGAAATCTTGCCAATTGGATTTTCACGAGGTTCTACCGAGTCTGGCGTAAAACGTGTTTGTAATTGTTGACAAAATCTTCATTCTTCCTCTTATTACGATCATTGTTATTATTATCACAACCATTCATTTCAAATTGAGCCGAAACTGCCGTAGGATAAATATCGATCACAGCAGACATGAGAATATCTTCGTATTAAGCTTTTTTCTATCGTGCAACGTTCCTAAACTTTTTAATTCGTCACCATTTTTTGTCAATCCGGTCCATAAGGATTCCTCGATTTTATGCGAATATTTATTGCCTCGCGGGAGAGCACCGGTACGAGGGAGAAAAGGGAAACGGCGAGGAGGATATAGAGTTGTGGAGTGAAGTCGAGATAGTGGCAAAAGCTATTTCGCGTCTCGATCCCCGGCGTGAGAAGAGATATATCGTGGCGCGAGGCGAGCAGAGGCGCCTACACAAAACTCGCTAGCGTTCACGTTCTAAAACACCTACACCCGAACCTACACACGGTGCGGACAGCCGCGACGAGTCGCCGTGGGACACCACGAGGAAGGAGCTGACCGAGAACGCGGCCCGAGATCGCAGCAGCCGTAAAATGGCAACGAAAATTTCCGTGCAGTTATTTTGACGTGCGACGATAGAGGTCTCTCGAACTCAATTGAAAAATTAAAAAATCTATGAAAAATATTGACCTAATCGTGCTTCGCAGAAGGGCACAGGGAAACTGGGGAAAAACGTGCGTCAATATGAAAATCCCCCGAAACTCAATAGAGAATTATAAAGTAATAAAAATCAGTAAATATTCACTGGATCGTGCTTCGCAAGAGGGCACAGGGAAACTGGGAAAAAACCTGTGTCAATATGAAAATCCCCCGAAACTCAATAGAGAATTATAAAGTAATAAAAATCAGTAAATATTCACTGGATCGTGCTTCGCAAGAGGGCACAGGGAAACTGGGAAAAAACCTGTGTCAATATGAAAATCCTCCGAAACTCAATAGAGAAGCATAAAGTAATCAAAATCAGTAAATACTGACTGAATCGCGTTTCGCAGGAGGGCACAGGGAAACTGGCGAAAAACCTATGTCCATATGAAAATCCCCCGAAACTCAATAGAGAAGCATAAAGTAATAAAAATCAGTAAATACTGACGGAATCGTGCTTCGCAGGAAGGCACAGGGAAACTGGGAAAAACTTGTATCAATGTAAAAATCTCCGGAAACTTAATAAGGAATCGTAAAATAATAAAAACCAGCAAATATTGACTGAATCATCCCTTACAGGGCACAGGGAAACTGGGGAAAAATGTGTCAATCCACCGTGAGTCCTCAGCCCTTCTTAAAATTGTCTTTTGACATGATTATTTTCAGTTTCACATTGCTTCAGTCAAGATGGAGGAACGAGGGAAACGCTTTGAAAAAGTGGAGAAGAGCGAGTGGTACGCGAGATGGCGAGTTCGTAAAAATTCCTTTCTCTCAACCATCGAAGGCGTCCTTAGGAACTAGGGAGACTTTTGTCCGCGCAGCTTGCTCGCGCAACGTTCTCGCTGCTTCCCCTCTTCGCCTCGTGGCAGAGTAAAGAGATATGCCGATAAATAACCTATCTGGCAATATTATCTCAACGGTTTTATGCCCTCAGGGATGGGAGAACAGAGAAGGTACAAGAGAGGGCGGGGGAGAAAGAAGGCGAAGGGAGGACTGTGGAGCAATAGACGCCATACTAGAAAACGGAAGAGCGATCCAGTTCCTATGAACAAAGTGCATACCACAAAGATCTCCCCTCTCTCTCTCTCTCTCTCTCTCTCTCTCTCTCTCTCTGGGTAGTCTCGTAATACACACACACAGGCCCAGCTCATAGTTATGAGCCCCGACTATGAACGACCCTGCAAAGGGATCGTAGACACTCGAGAGAACACCGCGTCTTGTCCGCCTAGAATAGTTGAAGAGTTGAGACGACAGCGCAACAAAGAGAGAGAGAGAGAGAGAGAAAGATGTAGCGGAGGTGTAAATGGCCCCCGCCTACCATAAAGCAGCAAAGTGCTACATTCTTGCTCGAACTTTTCAAAGTATGCGAAATAAAATAAAAAGGGTCTCTGGCAACTCAATCCTTCCCCGCTTATGTACATCCGTCTCAGAGCAACGAAAAAAACCCACATCATTATTCCTAAAAAAAAAAAACAATATTCTTATTCATTCTCGAGTTGAAACATGCCGAATTAATAATGCAGAAAACTTTTTCTAAAAAATTCTACTCAAAGAAACCCAAAAAAACTCCATCGAAGAAAAAATTATGAACTATTGTATAAAAATTGTGTACAAATTTACCTTCATTACAATTACCTCGATCTCCCTTGTAACATTTTTGTTTATCCGTGTTATATTTATTAGTAACGACGCTGTACGTAAAATACAGCCGCATCTCCCGGCCCAGATTTATCGCAGTTGCCCCGTGCCCCCGTGCAAGCGCGATCCAGTGTAAAGGAAACGAGCAGCTGTGGCCAACACTCTAGGAAGGTGTCGGAGGAAACAGTGACAAGTGTTGGGCAAAAGTGAAAGGGATGGGATCGTGAAGGCTCGCAAGGGCGTACGAAGGAACGTTAAAAAAAATAAAAAAATAAAAATGTGTGTGTGTGTGTGTGTGTGTGTGTGTGTGTGTGTGTGTGTGTGTGTGTGTGTGTGTGTGTGTGTGTGTGTGTGTGTGTTGTTTTCAATATTTATATATATATTTATTTATTTTTAACGTACCCATGTATATATGTATTTCATCGTACTTGTTTCATATGCGCTATGTATTATAATTTACAGTGACGAGATCGTACATATTGTAATACAAAGGACTGCGAAACACGCCCGAGCTCAAAGTAGGCTAATAAATTCTAATGCACCGCTTCGGGAGGGCGATACGTCACTCGAGGAGGTCCGTATACCCGGGCAAAATGCCATTAGTGTGAACTTTCGATGCAAACGCGAAGTACACGGGCCTCTGTCTTATAGTAATAGAGACGGAGCTGCTATCCGTATGGCTGAGCTGATATCGTCGAGGTTTCGGTTTATATATGCACAGGCCGAGTGTTCTCCCTTGTAGAAATCTCATCCGAACAGGTCTCGAGGATGTGTGTGTGTAGGTCATAGTATGTGGGTGCCTCTCTCTCTCTCTCTCTCTCTCTCTCTCTCTCTCTCTCTCTCTCTCTCTTTTATTCTCTCCTTTACAAAGCTGGCACCATGATCTCCCTCGCGAATACGAGAAGGTGTGGACCCTCTCGGAATACCTCAGGGATCTCCCTCACCACACGATATATAGTCAAGACTCATAGTCAAACTTTCATACACACACACAAACACACACACACACACACACACACACACACACACACACACACACACACACACAAATATTCATGTGTATGTGTTATCTAACAAAAAAGAAAAATTATTGTTGGACGCTGGATATATATATATATATATTACGTAACGATGCAATAAAACATTGTGATAATGGTTGCAGTACGATTGCGACCATCGGCCGTAGCGCACAAGGCTCGTATTATTCATTATTACGACCCGACGTACATACGTGTGCATCTATTATTATTCAATGCCAAGCGTGAGGCTTGATTTTTCCATCGCGGATAATTGTGATCTGAGGATTTTTAAAGACTTTTTTTTTCGCGCACGTGAGAAGAGGCTGCGATAATTCTTAAATTGTTTATTACTGTGTTCCGTGGATGTTGATCCACGGAATCTTTTAATGTCAGTGATGGCGCAATATTCCTCACCGTGAATAATGGCGTAATCAGGCTATCACTCATATTCGACGACGTTGATCATCGCCGCGTCACTTTGGACGAGAGAGTATTCACTTCTTCACTTGTAGGCATTTGCCTACAAGCTTGTTGGACGAATAAATGTTCATGTCGGAGAAATCATTTGTCTGAGTTGAATTAATGCTTGAGTGGAGTATTTATTTGCAAAATGATTTGGTAGATCTAAGGGGTACGAAACATGGTAACGGGTGAAAAAAAATATTTTTTTTGCATTTTCTCACAATGTGAATGTCCAGGAAAATGGGAAAATAATTTCGAGTTGGAATATTGAAAATTGCCCATGTTACTGACGATTTAGTGAGAGCAGGTGGCCCAACGATTTACTTATGCTAAAACTTTCGAACGCGTTTTTTTCGAAACGACTTTTCTCGACCTGGTTGGAATGATAACTCTAGCTATCATTGTCCGATTTTCAATTTAAAAAAAAAAAATTTGTTTTTGTAACTGCAGTAGCTACTGTTGTACGTAGCTGTTTTTTTTGTTTGCAATTTCGAATTTTTCGAGCCCTCGTATATAAGTACAAATTTCGCCTGTTATACTTTTTCTAAACCCGCTATTTTGTGATTTTTTTGTATCGAACAATGGTGAGGTCCAACGAGAACTACATTTGTATATATTATATACCTTTTATTTTTCAGAACAACCATTGTCACGGTATGGATGCGGCCGTTCGAATACTTTTTTCATACAGTGCCTCGATTATACCCCAATAAAGATGTTAATTTTTTATTTTTTTCAATAAAAATTCAGAAGAAATAAGTTCAATGTATGCTCAATAACATACCTTTTCCCAAATTCCAAATAAACAATCTAGAAGACCAAAAAAAATTCGGATAAAACGATCTTTTGCGGGCCGTCACATCAGTGTTATCCCGTAAATTAATTAAAAGTCGACGCAGCCGTTGGTCAATCATCGTATGGGTAGTCTCAAAACTTAAGGGGTCTTCTGACTTTAGACGCTAAAAAAAGGCTATATAAAAGTTGTTAAACTTAATATACACACTTTCGAAATACATTTGAAAAAAAATGATCTATTTAACTCACTATTTATAGACTAAAATGGTAGTTAAAAAAGTGTCCTAAAAAAATGTAGGTCTGCGCTGTGGATAAAATCTCGGAGATGGATTATCCGAAACAAAAAAAATCAAACGGTTTTAGATTCAGTGTGTTAATGGCCATAGCGCCTATCATACGATTTTTGATATATGCAAAAATAATAAAATCGCGGACATTTCTCGAAAAAACAAAAAAAAACGTTTTTCACAGTTTTCGGTAAAAATAATGGTAATAATCAAAATTTAAAAAAATCCTTGATATGCCCTATAGCTGTAGTTGTAAAGAATATGAGGTTAAATTTTCATAAGGATCGGTTCAGTAGTTTCGAAGATTTTATCAACAAGCTGTCGAAAAACGTTGTTTCGAGACAAAGCGTTCAAAGTTTTCTTTGGGTTACATAAATACTTTTTTTTTAAGTTTAATGTATTTCGAAAGTGTATTTATTAAGTGTAACAACTTTTATATTAATATCTACAAAATAAACCTATCAAAAAATTCATGAACATAGCCTTTTTTTAGTGTCTAAAGTGAGAAGATCCCTTAAGGGGTTAGGCCACTCCAGAGGCCGAAAAGATAGGCTTTTTGAGGATTTTTTTTCAGGAAAACTACAAAATACCTCGCGATTACAAAAAAGGCTGTTCATCATACATATCAGTGACTGTATACAATAATTTTTTTGAAGCGATTAATTTCAAAATGGCGGCCGTGCAGCGTTTATCTCAAAACTGCATATTTTGAGTTGGCCGGAAGCATAACTCAGACAATTTTCAACCGATTCACTTGAAATGTTGAATATATCTTGAAGAATACATTGTCTATGGAAGTGCGTAGGATTTCTTTTTACATTGCACAGTTCATTTGTTATTAACAATTATCTGACGATTTTGTAGGCAAATTTTTAACTTTCCAAAAATTTGCCTAAAAAATCGTCAGATAATTGTTAATAACAAATGAACTAAGGCCTTAACGATTATTGTTATTAGAAGAAGAAAAAAGCGGGTACAGTTTGAGTGGTCGAGAAGAAGCAAGTGGAGATCGTGACGCAAAACGATGTCATACAAACGGCAAATTCCAAATACAGGCCGTGTCCCCGATTTCGTGAAATTCCGTATTAGCTCGATCTCTTAGATCCTTCCTTTTTCAATCGATGACGTTATCCCGTCATCGATACTCATCTCGACCTCCTTTGCCGATTTCTCGTGAAAAACGACCGATAATTCGCCCGCCGTAACGCAAAGACTTGTTTGCCGATTCCGGAGGACGGACTTCGTTTATCGGACGCGTCTCGAGCACCGCGACACTCGTATTTGACTTTACCAAAGAGAGATTCTTACACCGCCTCGGGACATCGGTAGGCGTTTGGATTTTTTCTTCCTTTTTATTCGTGCCTCTTCAAACAAAATTATAGGTCCATCGCTACCGAACTCCCCGTGCCGATCGATCATCGATCGGCCCCCTCACGATTCTGTTTTCTTCCTCTTTTTTTTTCGGTGCTTTTTTTCACGCGCGCTTCTTATTCTTTTTCAGGGAGTCGCGGGGGCGTCTGGCAAGGAACGTGGCCGAACGCACGAGATCATATACAAGATTATATTCGAAGAGATTACGTCGATCCGAGGATCGTACATCATCAGTCATCCACGCGAGGGAGAACACGAAATCTTTTGTTCGATACGAAATATCTCTTCGTCCACCCACGCGTGACACGAAGCTTTTGGAAAGATTATTTTTTGAACGCACTTTCGAGACTCGCACACCGGCGAACGAAAAAGGAACAAAGGGGAGAGGAAACTTGGGGAACTTTGTAATTTCCGGCGAATTGCGCTGTTTCGTTGCGTCATTTGACGGGCTAGACCTAGGTGGGTCGAAAAATTGCATTTTCCAAAAAAAAAAAATTATTCGGTGGTATCACCTTTTAGCTATATTCCCTGAAAATTTAATCAAAATGTTCCTAAAATTGAATGAGCCACAGCTTTTAGCAGTCTAAGAGTTCTAACCATACTTTAAACTTCAAACGCGTTTTCTCGACACATTGTTTTCAATGTCGGTGGACACGATATCTCGAAAACCACCTGACGGAGTATTTCCAAATTTACAGGAAATACGGTGAGAAACATTTAAAGGTCGTTGACGATTTTAAATTTTAAAAAGCGATCTTCATTTTTCAACAGTTACGTCAAAATGACGACTTTTTTCATAGATTTTGGATGCTCGAGTTTCAATTAGTCGCCACGTTGTTAAAAAACATGATTTAAAAAATCAACGATCGTCAACGACTCGTATCTATTGTCAACTTGGATAACCCGTTTGGTTTTTAGACGTCAGATGGACCGTTTAGGCTGAAGAGTGTCCACGGCTAAACATCGCGAAAAAAAATGTCATCATCCGCCGAAGGCCATGTTTTTGTTGTTTTTCTGTAATTTTTGTTGATTTTTTGAGGTTCTCCATATATGTATGTACCTTTGTTTTAATAAAAATTCTTTTTTCATCGCCAATCGTTTCCCAGAATAAAATTCGGCATTTGGCCATTTTTTTCGGGCCTCTAAGTAGATGTAGCCGCTTGATTTACGAGAACAATTATTTTCTCAGGGACTCTAAAAACCAGAATTTTGATCAATGTGAATGATTCGAGGAACTTGAAGCTCTCATTCTCGTAGAATCCTCCCCAGCAAAAAAATCGGTTGACGAGGGACTGAATTTTAAGACGGCGTCTAAACTTTTAACAATAAAAAAATAATAGTTATTAACCTCACAGTAGTGGACACGCGTCGATCAGCATTAGCCCGGGCCAATACTCGGATGGGTGACCGCCCAGCCACCTGTAGCGCAGATTTTCATCAGTTTCCCTGTGCCTTTGTGTGAACACGATACAGTGCATTGGGAAACGAGAAAATATAAATCGCTCCTCGAGTCGAATTTTTATCGCGTCAAAGCACCTATCAGCTGTCAACAATTTGAAAAAAAAAGCATCTCCCTCAAACGTAACCTCCCGAAGAGGCAAGAACAATGTTCTTTCACGGATTGGTCAGACTCACGCGGACGTTGTGAAAGCCCCCTCACCTTCCTGGGGTATCCGACCGTGTTTTCTCCTGTTCTCGGTGTAACACCTGGGCGTGGGGATCCGGCGAGATATTATTGCTGTTATGCGGGAGAGTTGCTTTAAGCGCACGCGTGCGCGTTCGTAAGGCTCTCTCGTCGTGGCTTTGGTTTCTCCTCCCGTCTCTGTCTCTCAATCATTGTGTGGGTGGCTTTTACGTTCGAGACTTTGCAGGTACGTTTTTACTGAGAGGGAGAGAGAAGAGAGAGAGAGAGAGAGAGAGAGAGAGAGAGAGAGAGAGAGAGAGAGAGAGAGAAAGAAAAGGCGCTATATACATAATACTATATGGTTGCCAGCTGGCTGACTTCTTGGTTCGTGTTAAAATTTAAATGCCACTTGACCAATTCGTTGCGCATACACACGTCGAGCAAACCCAGCACCTGTTATGTACCAGTGTTCATTCACGGTATATAGGATATTTATGCGATCTCTATCGAAGTGTTCCGGGAGGCTATTGTGAAATCGAGAAACATTGTGAGATATCGCGCACGGGGAATTGTAATATATACATCCAGCACGAAATTCAACGGCATGAATTTTATGAGCCGAGTCTTTTCGTATATTGGATATACAATTTACCGAATTTAATTAGCCCCCCTCCCCTCTCTCTCTCTCTCTCTCTGCTATTATTATTAAGTATTAAGTAAGTTATCTATACCGATAATGTGCTCATCGTATCTTAGCTATATTTATTTATTGTAAAATTTCATACTGTAATTATACTGTAATTTATAAAATATCTCAAGGTCCAACCAAGGCATAAATAAACAAATAATCAATCAATCAATCAATCTGTTTCTCTCTCTCTCTCTCTCTCTCTCTCTCTCTTCTTTTACTTTATTATATATCTCAGTTTTGTATTTTACTTTTGTTTTTTATTTTATTTTATTTAACTGCGTATCATTTTTTATTTTGCGTTTCGGTGTCTTTCATTTTTATTATTTTTATATTGTTTTTGCATTATATAGAGTCAGCTGTTATCGTCTTTCTATTGAGTTTTTCTTCTGATTCTGTGTATTTATTTCTGTAAAATGTATAAAATATAAAGATTGCATGCCAGAGGACCCTGCCTGGTTCTAGCGCTGTAATAAATTGCTCTCGCTCCCCTGTTTGTTTCTTTCTAATGATTCACATCGTCATCCAACGGCGAACTCCGAGGGACTTACAAAAAAAAGCGTGACGCTCTCGTTACAGAGACTTTTGATTGTTACGTCAAAGACTCTCACGCTCTCTCTCTCTCTCTCTCTCTCTCTCTCTCTCTCTCTCTCTCTCTCTCTCTCTCTCTCTCTTCTCTCTCTCTCTCTCTCTCTCTCTCTCTCTCTCTCTCTCTCTCTCTCTCTCTCTCTCTCCCTCTCTCTCTCCTTCTTTCGTGAATTAGCTGTCGCAGAACGACACGATTTTTCGTGACACTTTGGGAAGCCCGGCCCGTGACATTTTGTTCGTGCGACGATTGACGAAAAGGCGAGATTGTAAAATTTGGCATAAATTGATTAGAAATCAGGCGCAATTACAGTATATCGAGGGAAGTGATTGCGAAAATATTTTGCATTTTGTCAATTTTGAAAGTCGAACGATCAGAGAGTAAAATAAATATATTGGCGAGGCGCGATTCTCCGACGTCGCGATGCAGCTCGTTTGAGACCGCAAATCGACAAAGTTCGGCTCCAAAAGACCTCGGAAGCCAGTCACGACAGTGTCGCAATTGTGTCCGTCAACGGAGACAACGCGATGAAGTATTAAGCCTCAGCAGCTGCAAGAACGATCACGACCACTTTTTTTCCCCTCGACAGTCATTTCTAACAATCGTACCCCCAATGGCGATGATATTTTCATTGCTTTCCAAATAAAATACCTCTTCGTATCATAAATAACCGACGACTTCCGGAATTATCATCGAAAACGAGATTAAAAAAAGAAAAAAAATTACTCGTACACTCGAACGATATCTGTGCACGCGTATCTGAAATTTACGCTTTCCACACTTTTCACACACACTCCCCACAAGTTACGTGAATAATATGGCCTATCTACAAGATTGGTTGTTTTCGATCCTGGGAGAAAAAGGAAAAGTGACTCGCGAGCGGATATAAATCGCGGCCTGGCTGAAAATTCTCCACGAGAGTGCACAACGATAAATTACAATCCTTTCCATTATAAAGCGTAACTCGGTAGAGAGGGAAATTTCCGCAGCTGCGCGAATCTGCCGTAACGCGTGTAAACGTGTATATGGATTGGAAAGACGAAGCTTCTTAATATACACATGTGGGTATAATAGGGATACGAATAGGAGAATATTTGCTATCTCTCTTCTCTCACTTGGATTTATCTGCGACCCCCCGTTTCTACCCTCTCGAGATAAATCCATCGCCGTAATTCACGCCTCGTTAGCTCTAATTGCTTCGCGTATTGTACGGTCACATTTATCCTCTGCTCTTACACACACACGCCATTATATATATATATATATATATATATATATATATATATATATATATATATATATATATATATATATATATATAAGTTGGCCATTCAGGTGGTGAATTCTCGAGGTGAGGAACGTCGGAAAAAATAGAGAGAGGGTCACGCTATATAGGCTCGATAACATAAATAAAGCTCGCGATTTCCCTAACTAGCCAGCTGAGCCAATGATACCACTGGATTAAGATGACCTCTTATCCTGATTTCGATAATGAACACTTCAGGAAAGGAAAAAAGCAGCGTGGCTATCAAAAATCATATCTAAGAATGAAAGGATTTATCAAGCTATTGTTCCGATAAGTCAGGAGACTTAGAAAGGATAGCTTAGGCAGACAAGACTCAGGATATCTGATGCTGACGGTTGAGAGTTCGCATTTTGTTCGCTGAAGAACAAGAGAAACGACCTCATCGATCCACTCGGCAAAGCACGTGACAAGATTGCCCAGTGCTCTCCCATTCGCTCAGCAAGAAATGAACAAATCATCAGAACGAACTTAATTTATCCGCTGTGGCAGCTGGCAACTGACAAGCGGCGAGAGCAGCGAGAATTCCGAAATCTGCGCGAGGAGATATGCCATGGCAGACAGACACACAAGCTTCATCCGGGACTCTCCTATCTACCGTTAGAACTCGGAGAAGTTCCGTTCCTTCGCGTGTATATACATATGCAAGGATTCTGCCTGTTCTACTTAACCTCACTTTACGACGAGACCGCGCGTACGAGACGAGATACGAGGGAAATGAACGCAAATGAGAAACCGTAGAACTTGTTTGTTTTCTCGTGGCCCCTGTTTCCTACTCGTTTCCGTCTGAGTGGACGCTTCCAATTGCCAGATTAACATTGACTTTGGAAAGAAACGTAGCGTTGGCTAATAATCTAAATGGACAAGCTGCAGATGCTTCGAGAACGTGATGGCAAAGGTAGAGATTCAATTTTGTCGTATTGCAAAAATCAAGCGGGGTCCAGTGTGCCAGCCGGTGGCGATTAGAGGATGCTTATTTTTCAAAGGCTCAGATGAATTCAACAGTTCGGTTTCGAACTATTCAGAAGTTCTTATACATCGTTACTGGAGAAAAAAATCAAAATATAGACAACTCCATTGGTTTTTAGAGAAGATCCGTGAATTGAGCTGGTATTTGATTGCCAATGAACATGTCAGCGAGAGTTCTCGTGATTTCTCCTCCGTTTTATTTTAACGCAACGTTTATTGTAGTCCATCTGGAATGAATATGTCGCAAAAATCAAGCAGCGTCGAGTATGGCATCAATTCAGATTAGAGGATTTTGATCTTTTATAGACCCTAATGAATCTAATAAAAGTTCGACTTCGAAGTATCCATAAGTTCCTATACGTCGTTACCAAAAAAAGTCAAAATGTAGACAATTGCATGGAGTTTAGAGAAGAGCCATGAATTGATCTGGAATTTTAGTGCCAATGAACCTGTCAGCCAGTTCTCTTGATTTCTCCTCCGTTTGATTTTAGCGCAACGTTTATTGCAGTCTATCTGGAATGAACACATCGCAAAAATCAAGCAGCGTCGAGTATGGCATCGATTCAGATTAGAGGATGTTGATCTTTTATAGAGCCAGATGAATCTAATCAAAGTTCGACTTCGAAGTATCCATAAGTTCCTATACGTCGTTACCAAAGAAGTCAAAATCTAGACAATTGCATGAAGTTTAGAGAGAAGCCATGAATTGATCTGGAATTTTAGTGCCAATGAACCTGTCAGCCAGTTCTCTTGATTTCTCCTTCGCTTGATTTTAGCGCTACGTTTATTGGAGCCTATCTGGAATGAACATATCGCAAAAATTAAGCAGCGTCCAGTATGGCACCAATTTAGATTAGAGGATGTCGATCTTTTATAGACTCAGATGAATCTAATAAAAGTTCGATTTTGAAGTATCCATAAATTCCTATACATCGTTACGAGAGAAAATCAAACCTAGATAATCTCATAGTTACTGAGTAAGAGTCGTAAATTGAGCTGAAATTTTATTGCCAATGAACATGCAAGCGAGATTTCTCTTGATTTCTTTTCTGCTTGATATTAGCGATAAACATCAGAGGATGCTGATGTTTCATAGACCCAGCCGAATCCAATAAAAGTTCGATTTCTACATATCCGCCAGTTGCAGTACATCGTTACGAAAAGAAAATCAAATCTAGATAACTTTGTACAGTGCCTTACGGAAGAGTCGCGAATTGACCTGGAATTTTATCGTTAATGAACATGTCAGCAAGAAACATCAGCTGCCACGAAATTCACCATTTTTCTCACTAAACGGACCCGAATTGCTTAGATTGTAATCTTTATCTCCCTGAACACAATGCAGTGAATCTCCTCAAGACGTCCAAGTCAACTTTTTCATTGGTCTACGCCTAAAATCAATACCCTCCAACATTCATAATCAAAGCTCCGAACTTCTCCAATGGGGAGATGAAGTTACGATGAACTGGAGCTGCATCCGACCTGGAGGCTAGGTCGGCACATCCGCATTGCAAAAATGTGCCTTCAACCGCGAAAGGGCACCAGAGACAATTCAACCAGAGGCAGTTCCTAAGAATCACGGTGGAAGCGTTTTCTCCTTGTGCGGAAGGCGTGTGAAAAAAAAAGTTGAGCGAGAAAAAAATGGCGAGCGGTTGCGAAAAAAGAAAATAGCGAGGAGTGATCTCCCAGGCGCGTGGGTGAGAGAGATCTAGTAGGTGAGCGGCACTCGGGCCTCGAGGGCCTTCAGCGCTGCTTCTGCTACTTCTGTTTTCTTCTTCCTCTTCCTCTTTACGGACTGCCAGACGTACGGACACACATGTATACGTATTATTGTAGGTGTACATGCGCAGCATTACACCAGGTGCTTGTAGCCGCGGTAGCGATGCACAGTTAGGTGTGACGTAATCCAAGAGACGAGAGATACACACACACACACACACACACACACACACACACACACACACACACACACACATATGTATATATTTATATTGAATGAGAAAAGACGTAAGGCAGACAGTGCGCCAACGATGAGAAAAGATTGTGAGATCGGGTTGCCGAAAATTGCCACGCGGGTTCATCATCATTATCATCATCATCATCATCATCATCATCATTATCATCGTAATGATCAGTCGTGACTCGACGACGATCCTGAAAGGGGAGTGAATTTCAGAGCGTAATTCAAATAGTAATAGAATCGTGCTAAGCTGGATAACAGGATACGGGGATATAATCGATCGCCCAGTCATTATACGAATGCATTAGGATCTGTATACCTGAATAAATATATGTATAGTAATTCTTACGATAATACGATCGGGACATATACGGGATGGATTACTTTCGAAGATTTCAATCAAAACTTCGAGCTCCGTGACCAATTTTTCATTATTGAATTATAATCTTGACCGAGTGTACGATACAATGACAAACGATATCGTATTGGTGATAGGAGGTGTTGAGTCGGTGGTTCTCGTTTACTTTTGTACCATTGCGTCGCTGCTGATGGTTTTTACGGTGTTGGGGAAAAATGATTTGGTATAATAAAAATTTGGTATTTGGCGTGATAATTATTTATGATTATTATATTGTTCAATAATACTTTACAATTATTTAAAATTATTGAAGTATAATAATGGATTGATATAATAATTGGTTATAATACAATGATTTGATCAAAATTTTAATAATCATTTGATATTTGGTATAATAATCATTATATGGCACAATCATATTCTACAATTTTTCATTTTTATTGAACAGTACAGGTGTACTTTATAATTATTAAAGGAAAATAATAAATTGATATCATAATAATTTGATATTTGGTATAATAATTGTTAAACCGGACAATCGTACTTTATAACTACTTGTAATTAATATACCGCACAATTATACTTTAGCATTATTTATAATTATTATACCGTACAAATATAATTTATAATTATCAAAGTATAATAATAAATTGATATAATGATGATTTGATATTTGGTATAATAATTATTAAACCGTACAATTGGCCTTTACAATAATTTATTATTATTAAGGTATAATGATAAATTGATACAAGAATCGGTAATAATATAATGATTTTATCCAAATAATAATAATAATAATTTGGTATAAAAATGAATAAGTTTAAAAATCGACACGCGAGACTTTGACGGAATTTCAAAATGCACAAATTCCTTTCTCTATCAAGCAGTCGCCCAATGTGACAAAGACGCGGTTTCATCAATTGGTCACGGGGTCAATATGATTCTGCGATGAATGGCCGTAAAAGTGCCAACGACCATCAATATCTCATGTGTCAAATTTGTACTACACTATAAAAAATTTGGCAGATGGTAGCTCTATGAAATAGATAATATTTTTTTAACTTTTTTCCAAAATGAATGATTTGCCAGCAGCGCGATAATTCAACTGATGTGTCAAATTTATCCTACACTGTTAAAAATGTGACAGATGAAAGTTCTGTCAAATTGAAAACCTTTGTTATCAACTTTTTTCCGAAACAAATGATTTTCCAGTAGCCGAATAATTCGACTCATGAGTCAAATTTATCCTACACTCAAAAATGTGACGGATAGAAGCTCTGTAAAATTGAAAACCTTTTTTCTTTCAATTCTTGTCCGAAACGAATGATTTTCCAGTAGCGCGATCATTCGACTCATGTGTCAAATTTATCCTACACTGTCAAAAATGTGACAAATGAGGCTCCGTCCAATTAAAAATCTTTTTTCAACTTTTTTCTGAAACAATTTTCCCGAAACAAATTTTCAACTTTTCTAGTTGCGCGATAATTCGACTCGTGTGTCAAATTTATTCTACGCTGTCAAAAATGTGACAGATGGGGGGCTCTGTCGAATTGAAAATCTTGTTTTTTTCAATTCTTGTCCAAAACGAATGATTTTCCAGTAGCGCGATAATTCGACTCGTGTGTCAAATTTATCCTACACTGTCAAAAATGTGACAGCTGGAAGCTCTGTCAAATTAAAAATCTTTTTTTTCAGTTCTTTTCCGAAACGAATGATTTTCCAATAGCGCTATAATTCGACTCATGTGTCAAATTTATCATACACTGTCAAAAATGTGACAGATGGAAGCTCTGTCATATTAAAAATCTTTTTTTCGGTTCCTTTCCGAAACAAATGATTTTCCAATAGCGCTCGAATTCGACTCATGTGTCAAATTTATCCTACACTGTCAATAGCGCGACAGATGGAAGCTCCATCAAATTAAAAACCTCTTTGTCAACTTTTTTCCGAAACAAGTGATTTTCCAGTAACGTGATAATTCGATTCACAAGAACTCGCTATTTTTCACAATTATTTAACATTTTCAAATCCGAGATGAGGGGTCACAATCAACGGACGGAAGTGACAAAATAAACGGATTCCGCATTAGCTACACGGAAACGTGAAAATACGTTAAAAAGATGGATTTTCTCACCTGATTAAGTTCGCTCTCAAGATCCCTGGCGCTTCTGGCACTCCTGAGGTGATCGCCGCGATACTCCCGGTATCTCATGGTAACTTCGTCGTCGGTAAGTGCCCCGCTGCTTCCGCTTCTGACGCTCTTGCTCTTGCTCTTCTCCTCCTTCGCTTTCTTCTCCTTCTTGCTGAACAATTGTTTCACCTTGCTCATCGTGCCGCTCTTCTTGGCGACTTTTTTCTCGTACTTCTTGTCGGCGCCGCTCGGTGGTTTCGCGCTGATGACATGTCGCTCGTTGGTGTTGCCGTTGCGTTTAGCCGCGACGTACTTGTCGTATTTGCGTTTTTCCGCAGGTGTGAGATTCATATTGCGATCGGTGTGACGTCTCTCGTGTTTGATGAATTGCGCGGTGACGAAGCCCTCGTCGTCGGATTCGAGGGTCTCCCGTCGATCGGCTTCCTGGGAGTCTCGCCGATAGTCGTTCTCGATGCCCGAATCGGCAAGCCGATCCTTGCGATCGTTGTCGCTGAGACGAGTCTCGCGACTGCGCCGCTCGACGTGTCCGCGGGTCTCGTGACGCGTGTGACGGACCTTGGTCTCGTGGAAGACGCGCTCGGGCATCGTCGGGCTCTCGTCGAATGTCTCCAAGCGTTGGCTCGTGGCGCTTTTGCCGCGCGGACTGTCGCGAGCGTCGGAATCGTCGAAGTAATCGAGCCGATTGCGTGACCTGCGAAGTGGCTTCTTCGGCTCGGCATCGTTGGGCTTTCGAAGATTGTGTTCCTTGCGAACAGTGGAGGATCTCTCATCGGGGTAGCGGCTCTCGCATCTCGTCGAGTCTCTCGCGGTTGTGTCGGAGTCGTAACGTGACGAGCTGTAGCCGCCGACGCGATGCTCACCCTTGCGCAATCTCGGTGGCGAACTGTCGTAATCGTCGTTCAGATTGGCCTTGCTCGACGAGTATCTCGCGGTCGTTCGTGTCATCTCTTTGTAATACTTGGACGACTCCAATTGGCTGTTCGTCAATTGGGATATATCGGTATCGTAGTCATCGTTCGGACGTTCCCGCTTATCATCCCCGTGCCGTTTCGAGGCGACGGCGCGTTCCTTGCCGCGCAAGCCGTTCGTACGCGGGGGCGGGGCACGTCCAAGGTCACGGGCATTCACGTAATCGGCACTGGTCAGGTTCTCGTGTGATCTCGTCGTGTACTCGCTGCGAAGGGCCTTGACCCGTGAATTCTCGCCGACCTCGTCCAGACGCTGGGTCGACTTGCTCATACCGCGAATCGATTCGAAGTTCTTTTTGCCCTTGGCGTGGCCGACGTCGCGATCGAGAAAATCCTCGCTTCTCGAGAACTCGTGCTCGCGAACTTTACGGACGAAAATCGGCGATGATTGGGTAACGGCCTCGGTGGTCGTGTCGGTTCTTCGATGTATCGGCACTTCCGGCACGATGTAATTGGTGGATTTGTAGGGACTCGCGGTGGTGGCGCTTCTCGGCGATGCCGAGGCGAAACGGCCACCCTCGGGGCTGTTGCGACTCTTGTCGCTGAGAAACGGCTTGAAGCCGTCGGCGTAGCCCTCGTGGGTGCGCGTCTCCACTATGTACTTGTCGCCGTATTTGTCCGTTCTCGTCTCCACCGTGTAGCCGTTGCGCGGCTTTGCCTCGGTCACGTCAGCTGGTATCTTGTTCGTTATCTTCTTCTCGTAGCCGTAAACCTTGCCGTTGTCCTCGTGGATCTCCTTCTCGAATATGTATTTCTCGCCGTTGCTCTTCGTTCGGGTTTCCGTGATGTAGGTGTCGGTGTAACGTTTCGGCGAGGCGAGGGTGTTGGGTGTAATGGGCGACGGCACGATCGGCTTGTCGATTATCTCGTGTTCCATCTTCTTCGTCAACGGGCTGCCATTGCTTCGGACAAAGACTTCATCGGCGTGGAGACGAGACTTTATTCGGGACTCGAGGAGATCTCTGCGGGCGCTGAGCTCGCTGGTTTTGCTGGTTGGTTGAGCCGATTGACGCGGTGATGTGAATCGCTCGACGTTCTCGCGACGTCTCGAGTCCATGCCGTCGGCTGTGCCGCGACCGCACGTGTCAACGAAAACCGTCGAGGTGTACTTTTCCGCGGGTCTGTCGAAGACGTTTCGCTCGTTGTTGTTGTCGTTTCTCGGTGAAACGTTGCTCGAGACGAAGCGCGGGGGTGGATTTTGACGGCCCGTTAGATCGTCGACGTAGCGCGACGATTTGAAGCTGTTGATCTCGTTGTTGCGTCGGAGATCACTGCCGTAACTGGCGTACTCGGTGGTACGACGATATTCCTTCTCGGCGGGGCTGTTCTCCCTGGAGGAGTCCTTTCTCTCGAGGCCGAGGCCCTCGTCGCTGTCCGAATGGCTGCGTCGGGCCTTGTTCTTCTTGTCCATTTGTACCTGGGCGTAGATGACGCCCGACTGGTGGGGCGGTGACGGGCTGTCGTTGTCGTTGTTCGGCCGCGTGTAGGAAAACGGCCGATTGTTGTTGTGACCGAAACCGGGACTCGGCGACACCATGGTCCTCGTCAATTGGGGCGGTGGCGAACGATCGGCCGTCAGACGATGTATCATCTTGTGAATCTTTGATTCTTCAACGGCACCACCGCTTCCACCGCTGTGCTGCTGATCGTATCTACTGCTGTGCAACATATCGTCGCTTTTGTCGGGCAAGCCTCGATCGACCTCGTCGATCTCTTTCGCTATGCCGATCACCGAGATCGGCGAGCAATCCCGAGGGAATTTGCCGATCGAATCGATCTTCCTCTCCGTGTAAACGGTCTTTATTCTCTCCACTACACTTGGTGAATGGGCACGCTTGTGGTCCGGAGCTTTCGGCGATTTGGGTGGCTTGTGCACCAGAATCTCGTGAACTCTCGTGGACTCTTCGGCAATCGGCAGCGTCTCCGATGGAACCCCGATATCCGGCTTCGATCTTTTCGTGTCCGTTTTTTGAGTGAAATCGAAGGGTTTGTCGATCTGCGGCGAGGCCTCGATTATCGGCGACAACGGCTTTTTCCCTCTCGAGCCGTTGTTGTGCTGCGAAGCCTCGCTGTCGCTGCCGCTTCTCTTGCGCTGATTGCGCGATTCCTGGCTCGTCGCACCGGCGTCACTCACGCTGCGTTTAACCGGCGGCGTTTTCCACTTTCTCTCCAATTTCGGCGAGAAAAACTTGGCCAACGGTGACTTCAGCTTGTGCGAGCTCGCATCGCTCGCGCTACGCACGAGAGCCTTTTTCTTGGCTCTCGGTGTATCGATGCACTCGTCGTTCGTGCCACCTAACTCGACGCTCCGACGCCTCGTCTCCAACGACAATTCCGTTCTCTTCTTGTTCCTACGCGCCGGCAGCGTACTAAACTTACCCGGCAAACGTCGATTGTCGCGGGCCACGCAATTCACGTTGCCTGCCTGCTCGAGCACGTGGGCAGCCTCGAGGGCGAGATCCTCCTTGCTCCGCGAGGTTATGCTCTCCTTGTGGACCGGCGTCGCTATCAACCTACCTTCTCCATCGCCGACGAGGGCCGCGGTCGCTCGCGGTCCGCCACGTCCTGCCAACATACCAAAGAAAAACGAATGCCGTGTTGAGTATCAATGAACTTTCACCGCGGCGGTGAAAGAAAGGGTGCTTTCAGACCAGTCGATAGAGTATCGAGAGGATTTAGGGAACTTTTGATCATCTTATCCATGCTTTGAGAAGTTTACTTGGAAAATTAATGAAAAAAAAGAAACTTGGTAACAAAAAAATTTACTTGAAAAAGAAGGAAAAGAATAAATTTAGGTTAAAAGAATTTGTAAAGTACAATTTACTTTTTAAAAATTGATAAACAAAAAACATGTGAAAAAAAAGAAAATGTACTTGAAGAAAAAGGAAAAAAAAATTATTTGAACGAAACGAAAAGAGAAAATTGATATAAAAAAAAATGTTTGCCGATTCAGCAAACGAAAGCGAAAAAAAATTTGTTTGAAACAACAATAAGGAAAGGAGTACTTGAAAAAAAATTGAAATCGGATAAATTTAAACGAAAATTTGCTTGAAAAAAATGGGGAGATAATTTACTTGGAAATAAATTATTTGAAAAAAAGAACTGAAAAAGACATCACACGATATTACTTTGCGGACTATCGATCGTCATGAAGACGTCAGGTGATCCATATTTATGTAACAATTAGCCATTTTGAAAATTTGGTTCCTCTGCATGTTGATAATTGAATTTAGGGCCATATCGTATCAGGGTTATGACAAAAAACATCTTATCTATATATTCAAAATAAATTCGTTTCTGTACAATTGAAAAGGCCGTTATCCATACACCGTGATCCGCACTCGCAATTCCATCACCGGAAAACAGACAAAAATAGAGCAAAAAAATAACCAAAGCTAATGAAACTTTTGCACGAAGGGTTAACCGGAATGCTTCTTCAAAAATGCAGATAAGCGCGCAACAGTCCTTTCAAAACGAGAAGCTTTCTCACGCCTCTCTTGACGGATCCAGACGAAACGACGTGCAGAAAACATTTAAAAGCGTTCTTTTTCACATGCCAAAGCTTCGGGTTCAAAAGCTGCCGTCGTTTTCACGCCAGCTTCGATTGAACAAAAACAAAATTGATTTCTGTTCAGCAAAATAAACCCAAACGGAAACAAAGAAAAATTTCAGACTTTGAGACGACATCCGTCGCGCCCATAACGATAGACATCATCTCATCATCGTATTCCAGCCCTACTAAATTTCCGGCTGAAAATGACGCCGCCCAGACGCGCTCTACGTCATCATTATCATAGTGTGGCTGTAAACGATCGTACTGCGAGGACTTGGTACTCGACCGAGGTGATCGTCGATTCGCGGCTTCTCGGAAACGAAACTCTTACTCGCCACGATCTCGATCAGCGTGTAAGTAGGAATTTGAAACGAATCAATCGATGTACCGCGTATTTATGCGTGAAGGAAATAGCAGGAAATATGTACCATTTATCGCACGGCATTCGCAGCAGCGGGATATCGACTACGCTTTTAATAAGATGGTAATTATCTTCGCGCTCTCTCCCCTCATCACTCTCTCTCTCTCTCCCTCTCTCTCTCTCTCTCTCTCTCTCTCTCTCTCTCTCTTTCTCTATAGAGGATCGCAAGTGTATCAACGATCGACGAACGTGTATTATTAATGCGTGCTACCGTGCACAGAGACTATGTCTTCGAGAGACTCAGAGAGAGAGAGAGAAAGAACCGCAGATAGGCAACGTCTTTCAGTCCATGCTGTTCTATTAGCTGTCCAGCAGCGCGTTTGCAGCGAATGATATAATGAGCCTGATCGATAGAGGGGTGTGCATTCTAGCCATTTCTCTCTCTCTCTCTCTTTCTCCCCCCCTCTCTCTCTCTCTCGCTCTCCCCCTCTCTCCTTCGTCATACATTGATCGGTGTTTTATGGAAAGCAGGTGTACCGTCGAATCGTTAGTCTCTTTAATCACCAGATGTTTAAGCTGCAAGTGGTCAATCTCCACTGATCTCCTCTCGCCCTCTCCTTCTTCCTTTCTCGATCGAAAGTTCGCAGCTTCATGAGACAGACTCATTATTAAGGGGCTATACCAGAGTGACACTTAAAAAAAATCGATTTTTTTTGCCTTTTTCGACAGTTTATACTTTCAAGAATATTCGGTAAAAATTTCAAGGCCGTTTCTCTAATCATTTTATTTTGCAAAAATCGATAGTTAAATCATTAAACGCGTTTTTCTCGAAATGAGATTTTTTAAAATTTGCTCATATTGTAACTCAAAGAGCAATTATCCGATTGACTTGAAATTTGAACTGAGTACTCTTGAATATATTGACTCTACAATGACGTAGGATATTTTTGATTGGATGAAAATAGACGATTTGGCATTGAAAAAAACGACCATTTTATAGGTAAGAAAACAGACTTTTTTTTCATGACTATGCCATTTTGTTAGATTTTGATATTTTTCGAAAATCCTACGTCATTGTACAGGAAATATCTTCCAGTTTAACGACATTCCTTTATCGGTTTCAGCTACTCAATCGGCCGGAATCATGTCAGCAGTGGAGGAACTTTTTTTTGGCGCCTCCGAAGGCAGCACATACGTCGCTTGGATCTCAATATTTTTATATGAAAAAATTATGCCGTATAGGTCAAATATAGCCAAATATATTCTTAATTTTCCGGAACATTTAATCGAGTACTTTTCTTCCAAAAAAAATCCCGATTATCACTCAAATTGTCAGCGTTCACACTTAAGAAGTGGCAAACAAAAGGGCGCAACTCATTCATCGCAGCAGTGTGAGTTCGCGTCCGAACGGGCTCTTTCGCAATTCGCGAGATCTAACATGTTGGCATGCCTGTTCAGGCATTGCCGGCAGCCCTTGCCGAAGAACCTCCACCAACAACCGCAGCCTAATTAATTTACTCCGCGAGTCCGCGTCGCTCGTTAGGTCCCGGCTGGATAAATAATATACCGTCCTAACATCGCAGACCGCAGTTTCTCCGATTACCAAGCAGTCCCGGGCACTTAATTTCATAAAGAACAAAATGCTCGAACGATGGAGATAGCAGCTGCAGATCTGCTCTTTACTTCCTGTAACGCTCGTCCGGGCATGCCCGCTCGTACACCCGCTCGCGCCACAGTTTCTCCTTTAATTGAATGGGAATGAGGAAACAGGCGAGACAGCTCGGATTGTCTCCGCGGATGTCTTCGGTGCAACTGTAACGAGCGAGCAGGCGCGGCAATAGAAATTACGTTTCACCGCTGAAATTCGATTCGCGCGGATGCTGCGCGAGGGAGAGAGGCGGCAAGGGGGAAATCCTCGCGATCGGCATGGACGCTCAGGATCGCGGGAAAACGTGACCTTTGCTCGCGTAGGTTGTAAGCGTACTCGCTCGAGGTGGGCAGCCACGAAACGTCCTCGTAGACACCCCGAGTAACTCGTGCCAATTTGGACCACACGTCATTCAGCGCGGCTTGCTTCGATCTTCAATATTGGCATGTTGAATACGTTCTCGCTGTTTTTTTCCGAAACATTAATACCTTAGGTGAAAAAATAAATCCTAGTACTTTTAAACGTTTCGAAACTGGTGTGTGATCAACTCCTAATGATTTTGCCTGTTCACCTAGCGTCTGATATTAGTTTTCTTACGAAGCAATACCTCTAATTCAACGCATAAAAATCATTATTTTTTAAGCGTCTGAACAAGAATTCTGTGTGCTTCGGTTGCAAATTTTGTTTTGAATAAAATAGTGTTTTAATAATTTAAAGTAATTAAAAATACCTTCCTTAACAATTAACAATTAGCTGACGATTTTGGGAAAGTGAAAAATTTGCATAAAAAATCGTCCGATAATTGTCAATAAAAAAAGAACTATGCAATGTTAAAAAAAATACTACGTACTTTCATAGACAATGTATTTTTCAAGATATATTCAACATTTCAAGTGAATCGATTGAAAATTGTCTGAGTTATGTTTCCGGCCAACTTAAAAAATGCAGTTTTGCGACAAGCGCTGCACAGCTGCCAGTTTGAAATTATTCGCTTAAAAAAAATTTTTGTATATAGCCATTGATCTGCATCATAAACACCCTTTTTGTAATCTCGACTTATCTTGTAGTTTTTCTGGAAAAAATATCCCCAAAAAGCCTATTTTTTCGGCCTCTAGAGTGGCCTACGGCCTTAAAATAACCGCTCATGCTCAAGGCTATACTCACAGACGCCTATTGCACGAAGGTGTCGCTACACGTTTGCGGAGGCGCGATACCCCGCTCCCCGCCGTCAGTGTTGCGTCATATAATAAGACGTGGCCGCGCAGCAACAATAATAAAAACCAGTCTGAATAAATCGCAAGTATTTTTTGTAATATTACACTTATCTATCTGAAATCACAGGCTTTATCTTTATTAATTCACGCTATGATGATCATAAATATTTGAATAACGTATCGTGGTCCAAATATTTTTTATTTTGTTTTTCTAATGTACGCGGTCGACGGTTATTGAGGCCTGCTAAATTTATCCATAGGCCTTATTATCCTTCTGCTTCTTGTAGCAAATTTTGTTTCTTTTATAATGTATTTTATATTACTTTTAAGATGTTACAAACGTAAATAAGTAGTAAGCGTATTTATTACTAATTATTTGACCGTTATTTTTAGTGGCTCGATCCTGATGCGTCCAAAACGAGTGTTGTGGTCAGAAAACGACCTGGTGTCCGAGCAGTGCAAAGATCCGAGCAGTGCAAAGATCAACTTTGAGTTCATGCAAAGCTGCAGACGATTATTGATCTGAAATACCAAATATATTACGTATAGATTGATTATTTGAGTATGTTAAAGCCGTAGGCCTTGTTATCTTACCATAGTAAATTAAGGCCCACTATCAAGTTTTTCAAATATGTTTAATTTTGTTTTCTGTATATGGTACAAGTTATAATTTGTCATTTATATTTTATAGAAACTGAAATTAATTAACAATTATAATTAATATATGTTGATTAAATTGGATATTTTTCATTTTATTTCAAATATGCCTTAGCTAGGCGCTTTAGCCGAAGGTACCTTACTCTTTCTTTGGCTCGAAATTTGACATGTTTATCATGATGAAAAAAAAAAGTTGTTTACACTTCGGCAAAATGACATGCACTGAATTTCAAGCTTGCTTATAGTACTTCTTCATAAAGGGTGTCTCAAAATGACCTGATATTTTAAATTGCGCGCCATTGTGACGAATATAGAGTAACAATCTTTGACAATTGCAATCAGGAAGTATTGAGGATTAGTCATGGAGAATTACACGATCGAGCAACGCATAGAAATTGTTATTTCCTGCATTGTTACTGCATAGTTATTGCCGACGAAGTTTCATGGTCGTGTAATCTCGCGCCGCGGCGATGTGAAATGGCCACCAAGATCGTGCGATTTGACTCCGTTGGACTTCATTCTTTGGGATTTTCTATAAAGAAAAGTGCATGGCAATGATCCACAGACCATTCCGGAGCTCAAGCAAGCAATTGGGCGCACCATTAATGAAATTATTCCGCAATTATGGCAAAATATTATTGAAAATTTCGTCATAAGATTTAACGTTTGTATGCACAGACGAGGCGGCCATTTATCAGATATTGTGTTCCACACACTCGGTTATGGTGGAACTACCAGGATTGCTAGTTACTCCCAGTAGCCTAAGAGCGGTTCCTAGATCTCTAGAGAGGATTCTAGTACCTCAAAAGTGATTTCTAGATCCCTAGAGAAGCTTCCAGTACCATAAAAGTGGTTGCTGATTCCCAGAGAAGATACTAGCACCCTGAAAGTGGTTTCCAGATCCCTAGAAAGGCTCATACATCCCTAGAGAGATTTCCAGTACTCTGAAAGTTTATACTAGGTCTCTAAAGAGGATTCTAGTGAAGCCAGAGTCGTTCCTTGATCCCTATAGAAGCCCCTAGTACCCTAAAAGTGTTTTCTATATTCCTAGAGAAGACCCTACCACCTTCAAAGTAGTTCCCGGATCCCTGGAAAGCTACATACATCATAGAGGGATTTCTAGTACCCTAAAAATGTTCCTAGATCCCTAGAGAAATTCGTAGTACCCTAAAAGTGGTTTCTAGATCCCTATAGAAGAACCTAACACCCTGAAAATGGTTCCCGGATTCCACGAAAGGTTCATGCATCTCTAGAGAGGTTTCTTGTACACTAAAATTTGTTCCTAGATTCCTAGAGAGGAATCGAATACTCTAGAAGTGGTTTCGAAGTTTCTAGCACCCTAAAAGTAGTTCCCGAATTCCTAGACGGGTATGTACATCCCTAGAGATGTTTCTAGATCGCTAAAAGTTCCTAGAGCACACTCCTAGTACTCCAAAAATCAACGAATCTGTCAATTATGCAGCCTGGCCGGAAGCATAGTGGAATTTTAGCGAATTTCACTCTGCCTGCAAACCATCTAGTATTTCCTATGACGATCATGAAGCCTTCGATCCTGTATAACAATTAGCTATCCATTGACAATACCAGATGAAAATGACCACCATAAGATAAATGTAACGCGAACAATTGGGATTCGCGAACCGGTCCAAATTCGCACCAACTCGGTCAAACTCAATATGGCGCCTAATGCATTAGTCGCGGAGCCAAAGTGCTTCGCTTCTGCTGAATGTTACGGTCGTCCAACTACTACACACAGCTCTCACGCGAAGCTTCTTGCATCTCGGTGACCCCGATCGCTTCTGCTCTGGTAATTCCGTCTTACCGTGAGCTAGGGTCTATTACAGTGCGACGATCGGCTCGAAACGCTGCTCGGGGCTCGGCAGACACGAGGAAATGAAAAAGCCGCGAGGAGGTAGCTCAAACCTTGAGATTCATCGTTGGGGGCGCGGTTTTTACAATTCTGTCGTTCGGTTGCGAAAAATATGTATCGCGATCTTCTCGCGTCGTCATGAATTCGTGTCACACTTTGCCCTCTCTCTCTCTCTCTCTCTCTCTCTCTCTCTCTCTCTCTCTCTTCTGTCTCTAGTTGATGCACGGTACAATTCAATGATGCACTCGTCGCTGAAACGGCATTGAACTCATTCACTATCGTTCTTTCTACATTTTAATTACTCTCTGATTTTCGAAGAAAAGAAATATTTCTTCAAAAAAAAAGCTGTTTCTGTGTCCAGCTGAACGATATTGGCAAATTCAATGGAAAAAAATGGAACTTGATTCGCGGTGGGCGTTTAGGCAAACTAAAATGACATACATGGAGATTCCTCGATCTCATCAAATGCCGAATTCTTTCAGACCACAGGTAAATTGTCACGCTTATTCGGTAATCCGAATCTCGCAGACAAGTGTGTGGTCAAGCGTTAAAAAAAAGTAAAGAAGGGACAAAGAAGAAAGGGGGCGTCCATTAATTACGTGAAGCGTTTAGGGGGGGGGGGGAGAGGGTCGAGCGAAATCTCACCCAATCTCACGTAGGGGAGAGCAAATATCACGTAATTTTAGTAATTTTAGTAATTTTAGTGATCACGTAATTTTTATTACGTAGGGGGGTCTCCCTACTACATTATATGGTGGAGTAAATTGTACTACGACCGCAGTTACTTCTACTACAATTTATTTTCCGTGAACGTATGCATTTTGAAAAATCTCACGTGAGATTAGGGGAGGGGGGAGGGGGTCGAGCAAAATATCACGATATCTCACCAGGGGGAGCCGGGGGGTCGAAAAATCGCCAAAATTACCTCACGTAATTAATGGATGCCCCCAAACGAATGAAAAAAAACGAATTCGAAAAAAATTAAACGACTGAAACAAAAGAAAGAAACGAAAAAAAAGAAGAAAATCCACGATTCCTCACTCGTCGACAAGGATCTCTAAAGAGACACGATGTCGAAGAATTGTTAATGCGACAAATCACTGTATGGTGTGATCGATGATTCGTACCTACTCGTGGTATAAGCAAAAATCGTGAAGAGCGTATAGGAATCGAAGACGAGACTAAACGGGAACGAATTGTGATGCACGCAGATTAGAAAGCGAAGGCGCTCTTTCCATGTAGCCTGGTTAGTGCTCGCGCGTACACACCGACTGAGATACACGCTCTTTGACGATGCGCTTGCCTTGCACATCGGGGATCCACCATATATATATATATATATATATATATATATATATATATATATATATTAGGGTCACAAATTTGAACGCTACTTTTTTTCCTCTTTCTTGCCATTCAATTATCTTCTTGAAAGAAAATATTTAGAGGTCGCTCAAGCCTCGCAAAAATTAAAATTTTAATTAAAAAATCAATTGTTTTTTTTTCGTCAACTTCTTACCCATGAATGTTACGCTTTATAATTTTTAAATTAACCTCGGGAAAGCTCTAGCCGGCCAATGATTATTTCGTGACCGCTCAAGAGCTTCGAAATTTTCAATTTTCGCACATTGTCTTTTACTCTTCTCACTCATAAATTTGACGCTTTGTAAAATGTCCAAAACAATTCTTTTTTCTTTAGAAACAGATTTCTCAAATGTGCCCCACACGTCTAACCCAAAAATTCTCATCTTCGAGAATCTTCGTTCTCATGAAATAATTCTTTAAAGCTTTTGTCCGTAAAAAAAATTATAGTTAGTCACGTTAGTCGAACTGCGGACCAGCCGTAGCTGTCCTTTATGACGAGCGACGCCATAATACAACGATACACAATAATACATAATAACGCATATCGTCTAATTGGTGTTTGTTACAAATTATTATAATAAATTATTCGGAAAATGTAACACTTCGCTATTTATTTTGTTTTTATGCTACAAGGAATTATAGTGCATGCGAGATTTATTTTTTGGCGGACATTGTAAATTTCGAAAACCTTGAGCGACCACTAAATATTCATTGCTCGACTAGAGCTTTCGCGACGTTAATTTAAAAATTACAAAGCGGAAAATTCACAGGTGAGAAGCGGACGGAAAAAAAAGATTTTTTAATGACAATTTAAATTATCCGGAGGCTAGAGCGACTTCTCAATATTTGTTGACCACTCGCAGCTTCGGCAACAATTTTTTTTCTTCTCTAAAGTAGATGTATTTGGATGGTGAGTAAAAAGAGAAAAAATAGAGCTCAAATGTTATAATGTAAAAACTTATAATGTAAAAACAAATTATTTTATCTTATTAAACCAAATTAATTGATAAAAACTTTTCGAAACACGATCAATGATGGACGTCGTTTCTTTTATATTTCTTGTTGTACTTGATTCTTTTTTGTATCAGAGAAATATTTTAAGAACAATTCCATGCAAATTGTATGTTAGAGCAGAACATTCTCTACAAAAAAAACCCAAAAAGTTTTTTCGTAAAGCGAAAAATTCGATTTTTACAGCCTTTCGAATTATTATTTTTTCTATCAATTCAATTTCAGACAGCGATTCCACTTGAACGGTTGCTCTGAGCTAATTTTTCGTAAAAACTTTTTTGTTGGAAATTCGATTCTCCATGAGAATATGTTAATGACATCTTGGTGTGATTTTTTCCTGACGAGTTGCACTACCGCATTCAGAAATCCCAATATTTTCCTGGGTTATTCTTATGGAAAATATTCAAATGCAATGCGCCATTTGAAATAATTTTTTTTTGAGCTCTCCTTCGAGGATTTTCCATTTTTTACCTTAATTCACCTTTTTTTTGATGGATGCAACCGAAAAAAAAAGTATCGATTTTTTTTCCGCACACCCTAATATATATATATATATATATATATATATATATATATATATATATATATATATATATATATATATATATATTAGGGTGTGCGGAAAAAAATCGTTATATATATATATATATATATATATATATATATATATATATATATATATATATAGAAAGGATATTTTAAACCCGTTGTATCGACGTAATGTCGGTTATTATCACGTCTGACTGTATTGGCGAAGTTCCTAACACTGCTTCAGACCGAATTGTCGATTTTGGGGACTAGACGAGCCTCAAAGTCGAATGTCCTCAAAATCACTATCGGCAACATGTGTACGTTGCACGGATCGGGGAGCCCCACGGACAAATTAGCCATGATTAGCAAGTCTTGCTTTTCGTGGCGAGAGAAGACGAGGAGATCAAGGGAGATGAAGAGAGAGGGCGAAAGGCGCGAATGAGTTGAGTGTTCGCGAGCCTGGAGCGTTGACGGATTTATAGGCGTCGTGGTCGCCCAGCTGGAGACTCCAGCAGCTCCAGCGAGCTTCTCGACTTTCCATGTCTCTCTCTCTCTCTCTCTCTCTCTCTCTCTCTCCCTCTCTCTCTCCCTCTCTCTCTCGCTCTCTTTCTCTCAAGCTGGTACTTCCCTCACCAGCCAGAGCGCAGCATCTTGGACATCTTCTTGTCGGGGTCAGGTACACGCTCGTAAGCTCCTGTGACGTGGTCGAGGCTAACGGGGTCGTCCTCCGATTATCGTTAGACTCGGCTGTGTTACATTTGTACCTACGGTCTAACACGACTCTCGCTGCATATTTTTCCTAGTACTTCGCGACTCATGATCTCGTTACGCACGTGTGCGGTCTTCTCGTCGAACAATTAAGGGGGCACAATTAAAATTCAGTACCGCACGTGCAGATGAGGACGCTACACGTGGGGAGTCTACATTGGAATCCAAGAAGATTCCGAACGATTTCCCGATCAAGGCCTTAGGCCACTCACGAGGCCGAAAAATAGGCTTTTTGGGGATTTTATTTTCAGCAAAACTTCAAAAGAAATCGATATTACAAAAAGGGTGATTTGACAATTATCTGACGATTTTTGAGGCAAATTTTTGGAAAGTGAAAAATTTCGTCGAATAACTGTCAATAACAAATGACCTATGCAATATAAAACAAAAATCCTCCGTAATTCCATTGACAATGTATTTTTCAAGATATATTCAACATTTCAAGTGAATCGGTTGAAAATTGTCTGAGTTATGTTTCCGGCCAACTTAAAAAATGCTGTTTTGAGATAAACGCTGCACAGCCGCCATTTTGAAATTAATCGCTTCAAAAAAGTTATTGTACACAGTCACTGATATGTGTGATATACGCCCTTTTTTGTAATATCGATTTATTTTGCAGTTTTTCTGAAAAAAAAATCCCCAAAAAGCCTATTTTTTCGGCCTCTAGAGTGGCCTAACCCCTTAACGTCGTTTGAGAACTTTTTATTTCAAATTCTCAACCGTATTTTGTTGGATCTTCCAACAAAAATATTTTCGTGATCTCGTGCACAAATTTGTTGGGTGCCAAGATGCACATCTCTATAAGGATTTGTTAGGGACACCGCATAGGGAGTCCTCATTGGGATCCAATTGGATTCTGCACTGTTCTCCGATAAACGCCGTTTGAGAATTCTTACCACGTTCGAATCGAAGATATGTGAAAAGTTACGAGAAAAAACTCGGCATGAAGAGACGTAAACTGCACGCTTCGTGGGCGTCTACCTACGGGTGTGGTGATTTATGTCAGGGTGCAGTAAAATAAATAAACGATAATTACGGTGGATTTTCAGTGACCTGATTCCAATCGATTGTTAAGATGTACTTTTTACAGCGATTCGGACTTTTTTAAGATCCGCTCATTTTTTAAAAATATTCAACGTACACAATGCGATGCAATCCATCGGATTCTGTTCGATTATGTGGGAATCCCTTAGGATTCAACTTGGATTCGTATATTGGATTTCAACGGGGTATCTGGATTCAAATTAATCGTAAGAGCGTGACGTTGTAGTACAGGAATCCAATGAGATGATCCATTGGATCTCTATCAAAGCGGATAAGTATGGGAATCCAATTGGATCCCTACGACAATTCCTTAACGGGCGATAGCGTGTAGGTCTGTCGTGATTTATTACAATGTGTAGTAAAATAAAAACTAACGATAATTACAGTCAATTTTGCGTGATGTGATTCCACTTGATTTATAATATATAGTTTAGGCCGATTTCTACTTTTTAAAGATAAGTTTATTCTTTTTCAAGATCCACTCATTTTGTATATCCACATATCTTTTTTGAAAAATTTTACTGAATGCGGTGGGATCCATCAAGAATCGTATCGGACTCTGTTCGATAAAGGGGGAAACTTGTCGGATTTAAATTGGATTCGTACATTGGATTCCAATGGAGAATCCCAATTACAATCCAATGTACGAGCGTCACGTTTCAGTACAGGGATCCAATGACATGACCCATTGGATCCCTATAAACAGGGACAAGTATAGGAATCCAATTGGAGACCCCTACGACAATTCCCGCGCGGCCGATAGCGCTGATATTCAAAGGATCGTTCCGCATATTTGCCAAACCTGACGCACATCCCGCTGGAATTATAATTGGACAATTCTCAATGGAATGCGTTCGAGATTTATGAGAAAAAAAATATATATATTTATAGATTGCAAATGAATTTATATATTAGCTCGTACGAGCACTATCGTTTGCTCAGCTGTTTCGTTAAATTGAATTCTCTCCGAACGATCCTCGCGGTGTATTTACTCACTCGAGAAAAATAAATAAAAATATGGCGAGTGGATCGGGCGAATGCACGTGAAAAATCGATTAATTTTGTATCTTCGATTTGCAAAGTACATTGGCAAATATAATTTTAAATGGAAGGACGTTGAGCGAACGAGCGGGAGCTCCGTGGGCCGGAACGATTGCCGTTTCCCTTACGGCCATTATTTGCTCGTAAAACTCATATCGCGTAAGCTATGAAGGTATTATTTTATTTCCCAGTGCAACTGAGAGAGGCCAACCCATACATGTGTGTATATATCTTCGTTTCGTTATTACCAAGGGTACAGCGCGCGTGTTACATAAAGGAATGCTACCCGCAGCCACCGATATTATATATCGAGTACTTTAGTCCAGATAAAATTCATAAACTTTAATTATCCCGGACTCCGATCGTTATCGTTATTATACGCTTAATGTATTCGGCATCTTCGTATACACGAAACGCGAGATCTCCCCGTCCGCCGTACACTCAGTGCCCGATGAATTTATAGCAATAATATCGACTGCTGGCAAACACAAGAGACTTAAGATCCATGGCTACTGGTGAAAAAATAAGAAGTTGACGATTGGTGGTAATGCCCCGCTTGTGTGGCGAAACGCTCGAGGTCGGATTCGGTCGCCCTGACGAGACATAATATATATATATATATATATACAGGGTGTCCCTCTTATCTCTGCCACCCGAAATAACTCGGGAATTATCGACGTCACAAAAAAAATGTTCCCGACAAAAGTTGTACGGTGTGAAGGGGGCCATCAAATACGACCATTTAATTTTTATTTTGGTGGAGGCGCTGACGCACAGTGAAGGTCACCCCCACTTTTTTAAATGGAATGGTACATTGTTTTTCAAGCATTTTGTGGAGCACCTCAAGTCGCGTAAAAGACATTGGGGGTTCAAAGTCGTTCAAGGTCATTCAAGGTCACATATTAAAATGAAATACAAATCTAAATATCTCGGATCACTACAAAATATTTGGTATTGATCCGAGACATTTAGATTTGTATAATCGATACTGACCTTGAATGACCTTGAACGACTTTGACCCCCTAACGTTTCTTATACGGCTTGAGGTGATCCACAAGAAGGTTGAACAAACAATATACCATTCCATTTAAAAAAGTGCGTCAGCATCTCCAACGAAATAAAAAAAAAATGGTCGCATTTGATGGCCCTCTTCACACCGTACAACTTTTGTCTGAAACATTTTTTTGTGACGTCTTTATTACGCATTCGATGTACGACGTTGGAAAAATGTCGTTTCGAGTTAGTGAAAATATTTTATCAAATGTCTCAAAAATACTCAAATCTCTTGAGTATTTTTGCTATACGTCCAGAGAGTGGCCTTCTCTCTCCCTCTCTCTCTCTCTCTCTCTCCCTCCCTCTCTTTCCGGGTCTCCCTCTCGTACTCCCCAACATCAACTATTTGCTACGTTCCAACGTATATCCTCGCGGATTTTTATGTATCACCCTTCCCAATTCACTCCCCACCTGTACGTCACTAATCTAACCTAACTTCCGTTGCGTCCACGAGCGCCTTAAGGGGTCTTCTCACTTTAGACGCTAAAAAGGCTATTTTCATGAATTTTATTGATAAGTTTATATTATAGATATTGATATAAAAGTTGTTACACTTAATAAATACACTTTCGAAATACGTAAAAAAAACATGTTTTGTTCTCTTTAAATTACTATTTATAGACGAAAATGGTAGTTCAAAAAATGTCCTACAAAAATTGTAGGTTTGCGTTGTTGATAAATCTCGGAGATGGATCATCCGAATAAAAAAAATCAAACGGTTTTAGATTCAGTGTGTTAATGGCTATAGCGCATAACATACGATTGTCGATATAAGCAAAAATAACAATAGGGCGGACATTTTTCGAAAAGACAACAAAGTTCTTTTTCACCGTTTTTGGCAAAAAAAAAGTAAACATCAAAATTCAAAACAGCCCTTGATATGCGCTATAGCTATAGTTGTAAAGAATATGTGGTTAAAATTACATAAGGATCGGTTCAGTAGTTTCGAAGATGTTATCAACAAAACGTCGAAAAACGTTATTTCGAAAAAACGCGTTTAAAGTTTGTTTGGGTTATATAAATACATTTTTTTTAATTTGAAATGTATTTATTGATGAAAAACAAGAGTGTATTTATTAAGTGTAACAACTTTTATATCAAAATCTATAATATAAACCTATCAAAAAAATTCATGAAAATAGCCTTTTTTTAGCGCCTAAAGTGAGAAGACACGTGAACTCGAAGGAGCGGCTGAGCCGAACCGCGACCGCCCATTTACCAGCGTCGGTCCTCGCTCTTGTATTATATCTCGACAATTAAATTGGCGCCATTTGACCTATTGGCATACACCCGGCAATGTGG
>OZ023318.1:45127005-45132005 GCA_964007375.1 Ophion obscuratus
GTTGAAGTATGTAGCGACTCTATGAGTATCTCGCACATCGCAGTCCCCCTCGACGAGGGAGGGAAAAAATAGACTCATCCACGAGGAGAGACAGGCTTTAAGAGACCAGGAGAGAGAGCGAGAGAGAGAGACGGAGAGAGGAGAGAGTAAATATCCGATGAAGGTTGAAACAAGAGTCACCGAGAACATGCGCCATGCCTCAACGCCGCGATTCTCGAACGCTTTCTCCACGGACAAACCTTTTCCCTTAATTGATCTTAAATCACCGATGAACCGTGCAACATAGTCCCGTATAACTGAGCACGACAATGTTTTTTTTTTTTTTTCGTTGCCTTTTGCACTGTCTGTCACGGATACTTGTGAATATCGAATGGAAATTCCATTGTTGTGGGGATTTTTAAAATCGTGGATAAATGGCTGTGTGTGTTTTGTGTCAAGCATTAATTTATGCGGAACCGAAATCTCTGCGATTACTACTCGAACGAAAGATCCGACGCGTTTGTCATTTTATTGTTGATTTACGAAGAACGATTTTTGCTACATACCTCCAATGTAGTTAACGGTGGATGCATTAATAACGGTTTTTCGATATAATCGAAAAACTGAATATCGGACCAAAAAGCGGATATTGAAAAACTGATATTGGACACGAATAATACCGATATTTCGATATCAGAGTTGAAAACATTAAAATATCTTTATTATTGTTATTGTATCCATTTACGTTACTTTTACTTCTTCTTTTAATGCGTTTAACAGCTTAAAATATACCGCAAAATGAGGTTGCTTTAAACAGGTTTTGGAAGTTTTATGTGGGATTTTTTTTTTTCAACATCCTAGATTCCAACTTTTTTGCTTCAGTAGAACGAGATGTCCTTTGGCTATCAAATGCATAAGAAAGTCAAGCCCCGCCAGAATTGTCTATTTTTTTTAAGTGTCAAAGTAACCTCGAGTGTGGGGTTTCTTTGACAAGGCATTGAAATTCAACTTATGTCAAGGATTAAGGGTTACGTTGACATCATTTTGATGAAAAATTGAATATTTCATGCATTAAACATGAATCAAATGAAAACAATGATTTTTCATAATCAAATTGCATCTTTATTAAGGAAACAATTTTACATAAAAATATCAAGTACCTAGGATACTATTATAGGCACTTAATCAGTTTTATAATTATCATTCGGTCAAAATCGGCTTGATCAACATTACAACCAACTTGAGCAACATTATAAAAAAATGGATCAACAAATTTAAACACATTTAAATGCGCACACATTGAAATCGTATTTTGGCGCTTTGTTAAAGTAGCCCGAAAATATGTCAGAGAGGTTAGGCCACTCTAGGCCGAAACAATAGGCCTTTTTGGGGATTTTTTTTAGAAAAACTACAAAACATGTCGAGATTACAAAAAAGGGTGTAGGGTGTTTATCATACGTATCAGTGACTGTATACAATAATTTTTTTGAAGCGATTAATTTCAAAATGGCGGCTCTGCAGCGTTTATCTCAAAACTGCATATTTCAAGTTGGCCGGAAACACAACTCAGACAATTTTCAACCCATTCACTTGAAATGTTGAATATATCTTGAAAAATACATTGTATATGATAGTACGTAGGATTTTATTTTTATATTGCATAGTTCATTTGTTATTAACAATTATGTTTCACGTTGCAAAATTTGCCTAAAAATCGTCAGATAATTGTTAATAACAAATAAACTATGCAATATTTTTTTATATCCTACGTACTTCCATAGACAATGTATTTTTTAAGATATATTCAACATTTCAAGTGAATCGTTTAAAATTGTCTAAGTTATGTTTCAGGCCAACTTAAAAAATTAATTAAACTTAAAAAATTATTGTATACGGTCACTGATATGTATGATAATCGCCCTTTTTGTAATTTCGATTTTTTGTGTAGTTTTTCTAAAAAAAATCCCCCAAAAGCCTATTTTTTCGGCCTCTAGAGTGGCCTAAGGCCTCAACCCCGTTTTGCGGTAATTACCTATATTGAATATGCCCGAAGTGCCAACTCATTTGTCCACGAGTGTGGCATCAGAAAAGGCCTTTTCTTCCGCAACTTACACCTGCAATAAGATAAGCTCGTATCTGAAGGACGAAACTTCTGATGCCCTCCGTTTTTTGCGGTCATTGTTTCAACAATCTCAATCTCGCTAAGTAAAGTGACCATGCTGTTGCCTGCCACAAGCTATGCCATTCCTTTGCACTCTGGTAGCTACTACTCTGCTGACTTTCATAAACTTCCTAATTTTTATTTTTCTCGTTTACTCCTTATTTAATTTGCATAAAAGTTGCTATTAAATTTTTTTTGTTCATTTAATTTATGTTGGGTTGAATACATTCCAGAACATAGCAGAGTATGTTTAGAAATGCATAATAAATAAAGATGTCAATAAAAGACGGTGATTTTTAATAAATACTGTGGTTTCACTTACAAGGAACATCACTCAAGTGTTCGCTGTCGATTTTGTTGAAACTCATATATGTGATAAACCATTGAAAGCTATTAGACACGTGTTTTTTTTTATCTGCGGAAAAACTTTCTAAGGGGAGAAGCAACCCTGAAGAAAGGAGTGTCAAGGGGTGGTTTTGCAGTATCACCCACAAGCAGTCCACCGAGATCTATGTGAAACAAGAACCAAAATTCTTCTCATGCAAATCGATGAAAAATCCACTAGAGTATAATTGAAAAAGAATGCAATTAAGGGGTGACACGCCCTTTTTTTAAGGGTCGTTTCCCCTCTGAAAAACGTTTTTCCGCAGATTAAAAAAAAATACGTCTCTAATAGTTTTCAATGCTTTATCACATAAATGGGTTTCAACAAAATCGGAGGCGGACACTTGAGTGATATTCCTTGTTAGCAATACACTATTATTTCCACAACTTCCATCTTCACTTTCGAGCTTCTGACGTTTTTAATCAAAGTTTCCCACAAATAAAGGAAAAAATCAAAATACCGGTATTTCGATATTACAACTCATTGATAATGAAATAATACCGGTAATAGAAAAGGCTCTAACTCCATTGGCTTTTCGTTTAGTGACGAGTCCGTGGCATTTGAACGATGATGGCTAAATATGGCGTAGTAAAATTGACTGCAGTTTATTGGCAGAGCAATCGTAATCTGGCTAACACAAGTGCACTGTGATTGGTATGCCAATAAAATGAAGTTAGTTTTACTGTCTTTTACCACGGGCACTTGTCGTAAATACCGTAGATTTTTCTCCCAGCCTTCAATTCCCTCGCGTTTATAATCTTCTCACGATCCAGGAAATAAAAATGAGCCTCGGTGCAGTCCACCCAATGACTTATTCATCAGACTCGTTCGTCTTATTTGCTCAGTGACTTTGCATATTCGACGAGTCGTGTTTTGAACAAAAATTATTCGCCCGATCATTCGGTCGAAAGAATTGGGTCGATTTTTTTCCTCCGGATCAGACGGTGTTCCGCGCGAAGCGAGAACGAGGATTTAATCCGCGCGAGGAGGAAGCTCCGTGAAATTGCGCGCGTTTTCGTACACTAGACTTTACAGTACAGCGGGATAAGTGGATTTACGCCTAAAAGGTAAACGGTACAAACACCTGGTGCGTATTTCCCACGTCCCGCGTAACATCTCTGAGCACGTTGGGCGATAATTAACGGGCTGCGAATCGAGTACCGACTTGCGGGAAGACGAAAGGAGGGAGAGAGAGAGGATAATTATATAAGATATAATTATTCTCCATATATAGAGAATACTTGCTTAAGGGGTTAGGCCACTCTAGAGGCCGAAAAATAGGTTTTTTGGAATTTTTTTTCAGAAAACTACAAAATAAATCGAGATTACAAAAAAGGGTGTTTATCATACATATCAGTGACTGTATACAATAATTTTTTTTCAAGGGATTAATTTCAAAATGGCGGCTGTGCAGCGTTTATCTTAAAACTGCATTTTTTAAGTTGGCCAGAAACATAACTCAGACAATTTTCAACCGATTCACTTGAAATGTTGAATATATCTTGACAAATACATTGTCTATGAAAGTTCGTAGGATTTCTTGTAGTTTTTCTGAAAAAAATAAATCCCCAAAAAGCCTATTTTTTCGGCCTCTGGAGTAGCTTAATGCCTTAAAGAGATGACCACCGTAAGATGGCTGGGGTCGAACTCCTTCATCGCACTGCTTTACACGTTTGCTCCTACTATATAAATATATACACTGGTGGAATTGATTCTGGACACTTTCAATAGAAATCAGTGTTTTTTCTGGATTTAGGCAGAAAATGTATATTCTGCTAGGATTAAACAGTACTGCAATATTTTCATCTTTATTCATAATGTTTCTACTCAATATTTGCCTTAAGGGGTCATGCCTAGTTGTGAAAATCGAAAAATCACTCCTTTGAAAACCAATATATATCAACAGCACATCATATTATAAATGTTCCTTGAAAATTTCAAGGCGATCGGATCAAAATTGACAGATTTGTAGGCTGTTATGTTGGTGCTCGTCGAAACACTTGGGGAGTCGTTCGACAATTTAAACGCGTTTTTTCTCGAAAATACCCTTTTAATGTCGGTGACCAAAATATCTCAAAAACTACTGCCTCGTTCTTTCTGCTTTTTTTTTGGGTTTTTGCTAGATGTAAAAATATAGTATTTGATCGAAGGGCTTTTTTTCGATGCATACTTCCAATTTTTAAAAAAAGAAATGCCCATTTTTTGTAAAAATCAAGACGTTTTAAAAATGCGCGATTTTTTTTTAAATTTGATATTTAGGAAAGTCTTTCGATTTTTCGTAGGATAAACTAATATACCAATGAAATCTGTTTGATTTTTTTTATATTAGATAACCTGGTTCAGAAGGGCATTGCTCATCGCAAAATATATTTTCGAGAGAATTATAATCGATTATAATCAACACTTTTTACAACAAAAAAATTACAGAGTATACTTCAGATGATACTTTTTCGAATATCTAATTTGTGTAGAAAT
>OZ023318.1:45137005-45217406 GCA_964007375.1 Ophion obscuratus
GTGTGGATTCGGATGATTGTATTGGTGTTTGTCGGTTGAATGCACGTTAAGCTAAGATGCAAATACGTTTTTAGTTAACAAATATTATCTGTTCGAACAATATGATGGGGTTAGTACCTAATTTTGGGAAATTTTCCGAAAATCATACTTACCATGATAACTCAAAATCCTTAGACTTTGGACCAAGGTAACCTAGGTTAGATATGTTCCTAACAAGGTGACGTATCACCCCCTTAAGGCTTTGCATCGACCTTCCTAATACCTTGTGTGTATATATATATATATTAGGGTGGCCCAAATTTGAACTCTATTTTTTTCCTTTTTCCTACCATCCAATTATCTTCTTTGAAGAAAAGAAAAAAAATTGTCGCGAAATCTGCGAGCGGTCAAAAAATATTAAGAGGTCGCTCAAGCCTCCCGAAAATTCTAATTTTCATTAAAAAATCGATTTTTTTTCTCGATTACTAACATATATATATATATATATATATATATATATATATATATATATAGTTATATGTTTATTTGTAATGTCTTTAAAATTTCGTACCATCGTGTTCAACGATTTAATTATTTTTCAATATTTGTCTCGTGCCTCTAAAGATGAAGGTACAAATTTTATCACCACAGTGTCCCAGTGATTTACATATATACCTATGATTTCGAAGCATTCGATTTCGAAGATTGTCCTCTGTATATTTATATATCCAGTTATTCGTATGTAATTGCGCATAAGTACGATATAAGTTGATACGTAGGTACTATGCGCCTTTTGCTCTTATGCGCGGGAGCTACAATGTATGCTTCACGGTAATCCATCCCACGCTAATCTCGCGATCGTAAAACTGGCCCTTAACGAGGGATCGTATCTCATACACACTGCATGGATTGCGCGCCAGACACGGTCATGTATATATTTACATGACTTTGTGTATGCATATGTTTCAGTTGTGCGGTGGAATTATCATAGGAAATTCTCTACGTCCTATTTATAAAAAATAAAAACTCTATCATAAGCCGTTCATTTACGACCCTAAAGGCAAAGGGTTTTCCGTTATCGAAATTTCTTCAAAATTTCATACTACCGTTTTCAACGATTTAAATATTTTTCAATATTTTTCCCTTCCCTCTGAATATGAAGGTGCGAAATTTATCATTGACGGTGTCCCAGAATTTTTTTGTGACATTGATAGGAAAGAAATTAAAATGGCATTAGAGCTTCTTCCCACATTTATTGTTTTACAAAATGCTCGTTCGAAAAACATAGCTGTGTCGTGAGGAAAATAGAGAGAGAGAGAGAGAGAGAGAGAGAGAGAGAGAGAGAGAGAGAGAGAGAGATTCATTGATTGATTGATTTATTTGTTTGTTTGTTTATTTATTTATTTATTTATTTATTATGCCCTAGTTTAACTAAAGAAATATCCAATGGCTACATCATGGTGGTGTACAATAAAAATAATAACCTAGTATTAATGTCGAAGATCGTGATGAAGATGAAATGAGAATCAAAATAAAATGAAAAATGAAAATAAGAATAAAAATAAAATAAAATGAAATTGAGAATTGCGAGACCAGCGATGCCACAATTGCAATAATTCACAAAGAAAATCAAAATAACCATCGGAACCCGCAAAATGATGACCAAAAGTAACGGCAGAACGCAATAGATAAGTAATCAACTTAAAATTAACTAAAAATAAAGTAGAATGATATAACACAAAAATAAAATAAAAATAAAATTTATTGAGAGGGAGAAAGCACTATATTGAGGCAGTTCGTTTTGAAATATATTTCCTACGCTTTTATGCGAAATTATGTCTCTTCGAATATAATCGTAGCTGATCTTCGGAAAGAAAAAAGAAGCAGGAAACATCGCCAAGCACAAGGAAAAAAATATATATATAAATATATAATTATGTGTTAGTAAAGTGGAGGCGAAACGTGCACACGGTGAATTTTGCAGCCTGAGGGGAGCCGAGTTATCATCCGGACGCCAGGGCGCCAAAGCTCTCCGGCGCAGGAGAGAAGGAAAAGAGTGAGACGAAAAATCAAAAAGGCCCCTACCGGAGCCCCCACATGTATGCGGATACTCGTGTATCTTCTTATGTGCCTACGTATGCGCATAATGATTCGCAGGACCACGAAGGATCCTCCGGAACCGCGGTATCAAGAAAGAGAAGAGTTCTCGCGAGTGCAAACAAATTTGCGTCTACATGTAAACCGTTTCAGGAAAAATCGACGATCACTCAAGCAAATGTATTTTCTTATTTTGAAGTCTGTCGAGAAACGCAACAGGAAAAAGTGTCTTATGCAAAATTTGAAAATATTCCTCACACTAAGTACCAACAGATTGCATTAAGGCGAGACACTACTGTGACGGATAAAAAAAAAGAACGATTTTTTGAAAAAAAAAGAAAATTTTTTTTGCAATTTATGTAAGTATATATATTTAAGATAATGCGAAAAAAGTGTCGAGTACATATACTAAAACTTTGAAACTTGAAAAAAAAATATATTAAAATTAAATACTAAATATACTAAAACTTTGAATTTGAAAAATAGCCTCGAACTAAGGCGTATCAGGAAATTGCATTAAGGCGGGACTCCATCGTGACGAATAAGAAAAGTATATAAAACATTTTTTTTTCTAAATATACATATTGAAGATAATGTTGAAAAAAATTTAAGTTGAAATATTGAAAATTGACCAAGTTACAGACGGATTAGTGGCAGCAGGTAGCGCATTACTTTACATATACTAAAACTTTGAAACTAGAAAAAATACATTAAAACTAATATACTAAATATACTAAATATACTAAAATAAAAATATACTAAATATACTAAATATGCTAAAATAAAAATTTCCTAAATATACTAAAACTTTAAATTTGAAAAAAATGCCTCGCACTAAGGCGTATCAAGATATTGCATTAAGGCGAGTGACGAGTAAGAAAAGTATTTAAAACATTTTTTTTACAACTATACATATTCAAGATAATGTTGAAAAAAATTTAACTCGAAACGACTTTCTTGACCTGCCCGGAATCATAACTCTAGCTATGATTATCCGGTTTTCAATTCTAAAAAATCAAAATTTCCTAAATTGCAGTATCTATCGTTGTACGTAGCCTTTTTTAATTAGTATTTTACAAGCTTCCGAATTGAGAAAAAATTTCGCCAAAATTACACTTTTTCTCAACACCCGCCATCTTGTGATTTTTTTTTCGAAAAGCGGCTACATACAGCAAGAAATACATTTATATAGATCATAAAACTTTTTTATTTTTCAGACTAACCATTATCAAGTTATCGATCAGGCCGTTCGACCCCATGTTATATACAGCTGCTCTATTTTACCGCAATAACATTGTTAGTTATTAATTTTTGTGCAATAAAAATACACTACATAAGTTCAAGTTATGCTCAATAAACATACCTATTTTCCAAATGCCAAACAAATAATCAAGTAGACAACAAAAATCGGAAAAACGACCTTCTTCGGCCGATCACATTGGTTTCCCCCCCCCCCCCCCCTAATTATGGAGATTCTCATCACCGAACAGCAAATGATCAGCGTCTTATTATCAGTAAAAAATTAATCTTATTTTTTAATTTATAAAAAAAATCGCTATTTGCTGACAATCATCTTCATAATTGGGGAAATCTGTTATAATCGAATCTCGATGACAATGTGACTCTTCGCGCCCTCTCAATGTAGGCAGGGCGCCCCTTTTATATCGAACTCGGCGGTTGGATGAAAAAAATTTGATTGGGTCAAGGAATCGATCTCCTTGCGGCTGGAACGGCCCATATGTATCTGCGAAGGCGAACCGGAGACGCATATTTGCACGCACCATTCAAGCCAGTACATATATACGTATATAGGTACGTAAGGAGTGAGTACTCTCTCTTTTCTTCTGTCTCTCTCGGTGGTCGTGCGAGCAAACTGCGAACTGCCAAGTGAAAATGAAAAGAAAAATGAACCGCACCACGGACCGAAAGAAATAAGCCGAGAAGCTTGCCCGTGCACCCGAGCTGTATAGATAGAGAGAAACCCGCGGAAGAAAGATGGAATGTGGAGGAAAAGGAAAAAAAAGGACGACGTGAAAAAATGAAAAAAAAAAAAAAAAAAAAAAAAAAAATTGCAGAACGAAGAACTCTCGGGATAAGCGAGAGAACGTTTGAGCTTCGTGCATACGCGCGTGTATATATATATATATATATATATATATATACATACACATATACATATATACACATATATACACATGGGTATGTGTGTATATAAGTGCCATTGATTGGAACGTATATTCGCCCGCGAGGCAGGGGGTTTCCCGTACTTTTTGCAATACACACTTATACACATTGCAGCACGAGTAACTATGCTGAGAAACTCGCGAGAATTTCTGTCTGCCTCTTTAACTTTCTCTCTGTCTCTCTCTGTCTGTCTCTCTCTCTCTTTCTCTCTCTCTCTCTCTCTCTCTCTCTCTCTCTCTCTCTCTCTCTCTCTCTCTCCCTCTCTCTCCCCCTCTCTTTACTTTTAACTCTTTAAAATGACTAAATGGCAGGGCCAAAAGCAAAAGCTTTCACGACAGATGAAGAGATTAAGCAGTCGATAAAAATAACGATGTCAAATGTGAGGTATCAATAATCAGCCGATAATTATAAGGTGGAAAAAAATGGAGAATAAATAGAGTTATCGGTATCGAAGATTTTAGTATCGGAGTATCGGAGATTTTAAGTCTACCTTCAGGATCGTCCTTGTCGAGGTCCTTGAGGATTTTAATCACGTTTTTTTTTTACAAAGTTTTACAAATGTTATCATCATAAAAGATTGGGCAAATTGGAGAGGAGAAATCATCACCAGTCAACATGGAATTTCTTATTTACGAACTGACAACGAATTAATCATTATGATTCACTATTATCATTGTGATTCCTATTGTTGTTAATGCAATAGCTGTGTTCGAGGATTCCATACCGAAGGAACATCGAATCCGATTAACGCGACGATAAATCGCTGGCTTTTGTATTTCACAGAAAATAGACGAGAGCTGAAGTGAGAGAAACGAGAGAGAAGACTTTTTAATCCAATTCTTCGCGAATTTATGTCCCTTCGATGATAAGTTGGCTCGTCATACCAGTTCAAGAGAGACAGAGAATGATCTCGTTCTTGGTAAAAGATTTAAAAGACGAAAGATTTGAAGGATCGCCTCTCGCGAGGATTTAGAGAATGGCGATCTGAAACAGGATTTGCAGTATAATCCATAAATTGCCCACGTCCCATTCGCTTAGAACGAAATTCCATTTTTTTTTTGTTTTTTATTTTTAGGTACGCGCAGGGAGATATTAAAAAAAATGATTGGGCGGCATCAAGGCGCTAAGTACCGCGTGCCGCATGTCCGAGAGGATATTTAGTACGGATAATTCTTTCGCTCCGATATCTTTATTCGCGATCCCGCGCGACCCGGCTCGCTAGCCCAACACCCCAATCTCCCCAATTCCTTCTGGGTCTCGAATTCAATTTAAAGTCACCGGTCTTAAGCCTGCTGCGCGAAAAGAACGATGGAAAAAGAAGCCAGCGAGAAAGCGCATATTTTTAAACTCTGCATTTTATTTACGTTGCACCGTGTGGGGCACGCGATATTCGAATGCACGACAAACTTGGGAAAGGCCCCTTTCGGGAGAGAAGAAGCCAGGTAAAAAAAAACATTTATTTTTCGGTAAGAGAAAGCTTTTTTTTCTTCAATAAATTTATTTGAATTTGTGGCGTTAAGCTACTGGGAAAATTTCAAAACTCTCGTTCGTCGCTCGAGGCAATTGAAATTGAAGGTCTAACGTGGCGTGCAGGAATCGCAGATTGAAGTCGAACTTACGATTACAACGATGGAAAATTTAACTCGCAAAATTTTGAACGTGTTTTTTTCGAAACGTTTTTCAAAACGGTGTACACGATTTCTCGATACCTAATGGACGGGTTGATTTGATATTTGGTGATCTTATCCAGTTTAATTGTAGTTTAGTCTCGACCGACGTTTTTCTTCTTAACATTTTTCTCTCATTAGTTATTAACAATAATGATGGCACTTTTCCTCGGAAAATCGAAAAAAAATCAATTTTTTATGAGTCAAATACGTTAATAAAAAAAGCCCGGTCGGGGCAAAGTTGAAATTCCGAACTTTGAATGATCAGAATGCTCAAAACCTCGAAGTAATACTACCCCGACGGATCGAAACTCGGAAAAAATTTTACACGAAAGACCAAAACTCTGAAAATCTGAACACCGTCAAAAAAAATTTGGCTATGGAAGTTTTAAAAGTTTCAAAATTTTCAATAAATCGAAGAATTGTTTCAACATTTTTTTATTTATTAAGAAGTGATTTTACGTCAATTTTGAAATTTGTCTAGACAATGTTATACGTTCTACATAATATAACTGTGTAGACTTTCGCTGGCATGATTTTGACGAAACTTGTAATTTTAGAGCATCAAAATTGGGAACTTTAAACGGTTGGATCATTCAAAGTTGGGAATTTTCACCCAGCCCCCATGTCAAGATCATGCCAGCGAGAGTCTACACAGTTGACTGTAAATGATTTAGAACGTATAACATTGTCTAGACAAATTTCAAACCGACGTAAACTCACCTCTCAATAAAAAAGAATTCTTGAAATAATTCGTTAATTTATTGAAATTTTTTAAACTTTCAAACCTTCCATAGTCGAATTAATTTGACGGTGTTCAGATTTTCGGAGTTTTGGTCTTTCGTGTAAAATTCTTTCGGAGTTTTGAGCGTCCAGAACATTCAAAGTTCGGAATTTCAACCCAGCCCCATGTTGAATTTCGGAATTAAAATTAGAAATTTTAAACTGTCGGAGCATTCCAAGTTCGGAATTTCAACCCGGCTCCGCTCGCTCAAGTCGTGGCCAATATTCAATACATGTAAAAGAACATCTCCTGAGTGATTCATCAACGACGAGCCAAAACCGCTGAAGCTAATTACATGAAATTTGGACATTAAGTTGCTTTTGTGACGCAAGCACCCACTAAGAAGGCTTTTTTCGAAATTCAACCCTTAATGGGGGCAATAAGGGGTGGCAAAGTTTATATGGAAGTATTTTAAAATCTGGTCGGATTTACTTGAAATTTGGTTATCGCGCTTCTTGACACAATTAATGAAACACGTATTTCAGCGTTTTGGAAATTCAACCCCTGAAGGGAGAAAGAGGGTGACAATGTGTGTATGTAAAATTTAAAAAATATGATCAGCCGATTTATTCAAAACATAGTATTAAAGCTCTTGAAAACAATTAATAAAACATGTATTTCAGCGTTTTCGAAATTCAACCCCTAAACGAAAGGGGGTGGCGAAGTTTGTACGGAAAATAAATAAATCGGGTCAAATTTACTTGAACCTTTGTATTACTGCCCCTAGACACAATTAATGGAATTTCAGCGTTTTTGGAAATTCAATACTTAAGGGGAAAGGGGGGTAGTATGGTTTGTATGATAAAAGAAATATCAGTTCAAATGTACTTGAATCTCAGTATTAACGCTCTTCAACACAATTCTACGTGTTCCTAATGAAACATTTCAGGAGCTCATTTCATTAAGGAGCATTCAACACAAGTCTACGCGAGCGAAGCCGCGGGCGGCAAGCTACTATTATATATTTAAGGGAGACTTTGTCCTTGAAGATGTCCTGGGAGATGTTAGCGGCTCCACATGAGCAGCTAGAAGAAGAGGACGGATGCCTCTATGGACCAGGCATTGCCGATTAGTGGTAATTATAAACACATTTGTGTAAACACATTACAAAACTTTAAACGCGTTTTTCTCGAAAACACGTTTTTAAAAATGGCTGACATTCTCCTAACCCCTGTAATTAACATATCGACCTGAAATTTAGAGAGCATACTCAGAAAATATGGTTTCACGGAATGACGGATCGTTTTTTTGATAGATACATTTTTGCATTTATTATTTATCTTTTTATGCGAAAAAAAACTCGAAAATTCGATTTTTTTTAAATTGCCGCCATTTTCCGAAATTTGTACTAAACAAAAAACCCATGCGTCATTCCATGACCAAAGGGTCACAGATTAATAATATGCCTCGAATTTGTGTTTCAGATCACCAAAGAGGAGGCAGTGATGTCAGCCGTTTACCTCCCGCGATTTGAGGACCTGTTTTCGCGGAGCTGCAACGGCCGCCATTTTGGTTTTTTTTTTCAAAAAAAAATGTTTTTAACGTTCTGTATATCATGAATAAAAGCAAGAAAAAACCGCACTCAAAAAGCTTTACTCGTTTCCTTTAAAAAAAAAAATGTAAACACCTGAAATATGGCACTCCAAGGACAAAGTCTCCCTCAACCAAAAAAAAACGCCATTTTCATTTCACACCAAGCGGGTGGCCAAAATCAAGTGCACCGTTGAGCTCCTCACCTTCAAAGTTCCTTCACGAGATTGTTTATAACTGCTTTAATTTTAAATATTTATTTACGAAATTTGGAATACAACGCTGTTAATGTTCACATAAATAAATGTCCAAACGATTTTTCAATCATCTTACTTATTCCTGCAACATTTTTTTTTTTTATAACTCTGACTCCCGGCAGTCACCTCGTAAATCGATTTGGAGGAAGATTAAAAAAAAAATGTTCTCTAAAATCATCACTAAAGGATGCATTTTACAATCGAACCCTGAGGGTGCGTCAATTTGTGTAGGTTTGCTCGGGTTGGTTAGCGCGTGAATTCACGGACGCAAAATCACCGACAAGTGCGGTGAAACACATACACAGAGAATTCTCCCTTTCTCTCTTACACGTGATCACGCGGTAATAAAGCAGAGTTGTGTCCCGTGCTTGGGCTCGATCGAGCCCTGGGAAATGCTTGCCGCGTGCTCGCGCGTTTTGCGGCTTATAAAGCTCGAGGGCTCTCGCGATGGAGATTCCGCCTCGATAATGTCGAAGGGCTCATGACTTTACCCCCGGTAAGCCGCGATCAAACGGTGAACTCTCTCTCTCTCTCTCTCTCTCTCTCTCTCTCTCTCTCTCTCTCTCTCTCTCTATCTCTCCCCCTCTCTCTCTCCATCGCTCTTTCTTTCCAGACCAAGAAAAATCCCAAATAAAAAGTGAACTACGAAAAAATTCCAAAACACATCCACAGACACGAAGTCACAAAATAACGTCAAAACATATTTACCTCCCACATAATTGTTGATTAATCATTAATCAATCGTCGATACAAAATTATTGTTCACCATTTGATACAAAAAAAAGTCTAAGACCAACGCAATATTGGCAATGGCGAACCGCTTTTCCTTCAGCGCAAATTGGTGTAGCGCGTTTGGATACTCAACGAGTTTGATTGCTCCTTCAATCGAGCGATGTTGTGATGTAGTTCAAGCAATTGCTCACTACCCTCGTTCACAAGATACGGGGGCTTGTAAAAAGGAGTTTTTTTTTTTCTTCAACCTGACTCGTCGGATACGAAGTACATATCGTGTGTAACGAGTTTTTTATGACACTTTGTCATACAAGTCCCATTAAGGCGGCACACCACTGAGACGGGGTAAAACATCGATTTTTGCATTTTCTCAAAGTATACATATTCAAGAATATGATAAAAAAATGCAAGTTCAAATGTTGAAAATCGACCACGTTATCAAGTCACGTGCCTCCCTGAATCCGCCTCTGATAATGTGGCTCCAGACAGCTGTGGACGCAACGGGAGTTAGGTTAGATTAGCGAAGTGCCGGTAGGGACTGATGGGAAAGGGTTTAATTGAGAAAGGCAATACGAAAAAAAATCCACAAGAGTTTTCGGGACTCAGGTAATTAACGAATATATATAGTCCTATATATATATATATATATACATACATACATACATACACACACACACACACATAAATGGATTTATATATCTACGAATGCAGCATAGTCGTTATGAAAGTCGATTCTCGTGAAGGGGTCTGAAAATCACGCGTTCACGCGCTACTTGTTGCTGCTTGTTGCTTTTGCCAGAGCTATTAGGGGCCTAACTGCACGGTGGTTACCCCCGTGCCCTGTTGCTCCTGCTTTATGCCTCCTATAGACAACGCTCCCTCGAGAAATGTTCTCTTCTGAAGCTCATCTGATATATATACACACACATACATGTATATATATATATATATATATATATATATATATATATATATATATATATCTGTATGTATAGACATAACGCAGCGAGGAACAGCGAGAGCGCAGGAGGTTCTGCGCCGCGATCATAAACTCGGACGGATGCCACTATAAAATAATACAAACGCCCGGGTACTACGATACTAACTTCGCGTTTAGTAGCCATTAATTTCACCGTCCAAGCAACGCCATAGCTTTGCCCCTTCCGTGTGTACGCCTGTATATGTATATGTTGATGCATACGCATTTGTGTATATATTTGTACGTGCGTATCGACGCAATATTGCATCGAGAATCACAGTGTCACTTAATCATATTGGAACATCGTGTCGTTTGGTGCAATAGGCACGACGGCTATGGCGAGAGCGGTATCATCGGGTCTCGGCGCAGTATCTCTCGTTGATGTCCGCGCCGAGATGATTTGCGAGATCGCGAACACCCTCGAGAGATACGAGCTATAGGCTTGGCAATTTTTTTTTTTCATTCGACAAGGCAGTTGTCGAAATTGCGATCCATTGCTGAAAATGTGATCTAGATGTTTTCGGAGGTTCGGTGAATGGAGGATGGTTGAGGGATCCACATTGGAAAGGCTTTCAACATGGGACAATTATGGATGATCGTTGCAGAGTAAAGATATGAGTTCGCTTTGTCATGATTGTAAATCAACTGCAAATCATCATTGATGATAACAATTCACAGTTATTTTGTTAGCCAATTATTACGAAGATGTGCTGTTTTTTTTTGCAGTTGGATTTATCGGTTTATGATAATGCGATTAATAAATACAAATTAATTGGTAAGTTGGAAAAGAATTGTTGAGTCCTTGCACATTCACACCAATCCCAGTACGAGCCCCATAGCATAACGAAACAAGATATGACAAACAATATTAACGTTACAAGGCTTAACGTTAAAGAAGAGACATTCGAAACGAAAAAAAAGAACAGGTGAAAACCCGGTGAAACGGATTAATGTTGAATTATTAAGTTAACGAGCGTGTCACACGGGCACACAGCCTTTTTTTTTTAGAAGTTAGACAATGAGTTATTAGGCGGAGTAAACATATGCAGTAACGCTTTGGAGCTGGTAGCGTAAATGAGCTGCTCGAACGTCGAATCTCTGTCTTTGTTTCTCATGCGATAAAGAATGAAAACGTAAAAACATAAAAATGCAATTCTGCAGTATATTATTTTGCACTCTTGGCGAAAAATCGTAATAAAAAAATTCTTTTATGTGACTCGTGTTTTTTTTTTGCGAAAAAGTGTTTTTCACGTATCCAATGATTTTTTAAGCGATTTCGGTGAAAAAAAAATATATTTTTTTTTTTCAGCAAAGAGCACTTAGAAAAATGAAGAAGAATCGTCATTTTTTGTCCGATTTGGATGCGGTCGAGAATAGATGGCAATTTTTTTGTTGCACCGAGGTATCGTCGTTCGAGCAGCTCTCTCACGGATAGTTTCCTCTTTTTTGCTTTGACATGGTGTGATTTGCCTGGACTCACCGATTCTCTTGACGTGGACGTCGCGGTTGAAGGAGACGCTTCTCTCGGGAAGCTTGCGAGTGGCAACGGGGGATGCCGAGACCCGAGTCTCGACGATCACCGAGGCCGAATGTGCCTCGTTGGGAAGATCGCCGGTCTCGCCCTCGTTGGCCGATCTCAATGATTCCGAGCGCTGGACTTCGGGCATCTTCCTCCTCTCGCCCTTCTACTTCCGATCATAACACGCCCACCGCGCGGAATCCCTTCCGACCCGAGGGCCTCTCAACTCTACTCCTCAAAATTTGCAAAACCCTCACAAAACCCTCACTGGCCACGTGTTTTCTTTATTCGTTATATCGTTTCGTATTTGTCGTTTCTTTCGATTGGTCGTTTCGTTCTTCCCTCTCTGTCATACCTCTTTCGTTTCGTTTCGCTTTCTTTTTTTGTTCGTTCGGCGTTCGACGACCTGCAAAGCCAAGAAGCACAGAGTTGTATCTGATTTTGAATTCTTCTCGCGATTTTTTTTTAGCTGTACTTTTTTTACTTGCTCATCCCTCCCAGACCTACCCCGCCCCTCGCTCGTGTTCTCGAGTTATTTTCTCGTGTACGACATGGCGATCGTGATAGGAATGACGATGACTACAAAGATCTACTGCGTGTGTAAAAGTTTATTCGGAATCGCGCGCAAGACGCGATGAGCTTTCAAAAAAGATCTACGCACACGGTACACCGAATCATCATTGTCGTTATTATTTATCATTTTATTTTCCGTTTTTTTTGTCGGCGCCTTGCGAACCTAATTATGAAAGAAACGGATGTGTGTGTGGTTTGCGTGTATTGGTACTTTTAAAGATGATAAATAATAATGATTATGCGTAGAGATATATATTTAGAGGAGACATAACGATGACGTTACAATTTACGATCTCTCTCTCTCTCTCTCTCTCGCTCTCTCTCTCTCTCTCTCTCTCTCTCTCTCGCTCTCTCTCTCTCTCTCTCTCTCTCTCTCTCTCTCTCTCTCTCTCTCTCTCTCTCTCTCTTTCTCTCTCTCTCTCTCTCTCTCTCTCTCTCTCTCTCTCTCTCTCTCTCTCTCTCTCTCTCTCTCTCGCTCTTTCTTTTTTTTTCTCTGACGCAGCCGAGACATAAGGAGAGTCCCGCGGACGCACGCAGGACGCGACGATGGTTTCTCGTGCCGCGATATACAATAATGAGTGAGAGCATGACGCGGTAAGAATCACCGGGGGGAAGGTACATAATACGACAGTGCGATGATTGAAAGATGACGATGGCCGATAAGTCGACTGGAAAATAGCATGGAATCTATAAACATATAGTCGTACAGATTAGGAGATCCGGTTTTCGTGTTGAGCAAACGATCGTTTCCGGTGCAACGACCCGGTTACACTGTTTACCGTACACACAGACGCACGGATTTCCGTTTCGAATAAAAAAATGTTAAAAAAAAGGAACACGAGGAAAAATTAGCGTAAGTGAAACCGTGAGTGTGACGGAGGTACGGGACGAGAATGACGAGAATGCAAGAATGTCTTCCATCATCCTGGAGCCCTTAAGGGGGAGATAAAAAGCGAGGGAAAAATGTGCGATTTTCATGATCTTTTTTTTAAGGATTTCTTTACCATTTTGGAGACTTAGGATATGCTTTTATTACTACTTTAGGCTGTGATATGGATTTTTAAAAAATTAATCTTTGAATGTGGCGAGGAATAGCACGGTCTTCTAATCTACATTTTCGAAACTGGCGAGACGTATAACTAAAAAAACTTATCGACGAATTCTGATGAAATTTGGTGTAAAGCTTTCTAACCTTATTGTCTAAAACATAATTCTAAATGTTTTTGAAAATATAAAAAGAAGTATTGTTTTATTGCAAAATTTTGCAATTTTTTTCGGAAAATTCAATCTTTTCGTTTTCGAGCGTAGAGCATTTAATCGATTTTCAACATGTCTCACTTTTTTTCGTTCATATTTTGCGTATGAGTGTTAATGGGGGAAAAATCTTTGTTGGCTTTCGTCAGATTAATCTTAAGTTAAAAAAAAATATAGTTTTACAGACTACTTTATGATCAACAGATACTGTAGTAAAAATTTAATGAAAAATGTAACATTTTTTTTTAAACACGTACCATTTTTCGAATGTTTACTTTTTTTTCGATTTTATAGGTTAATATAGACTGTGTGGGTTTTAGGAATCTAAAACGTCTTGGCTCTGGTGTTTCAGATCAATGCACCAGACGCTAGATTGTACGCCGTGGAACAACTCAGGCGACAACCGTTTGTAGAGCAAGTGTCGTACAACCACCATTTATTACATAGTGAAATTGTTTCCAAAAATTAAATGATCTCATAATATGTACATAACATTTTAACTAAGTAGAAAAAATAGTTTCGACTTAAAAAAATTAAAAACTCGCTTATTTTTTGCTGCCTAAAGGAATCTCGCCCTTAAGGTATTTCATTCGCCGAGGGGCATATTTTGTAGAGGCATAAGCAGGGCCTGTCTGAATCATCGGTACATTGCAGTGGCGCTTAGTAGAAAATAAGTTACAATCAATTATTATGCCCAATGATAAACTGAAGTGACAGATTTCGCGCAAATTGAGTAGATTTAGACATTTTTACATTTTCTCTGAAACGTCGCGACCACGAAAATTCTTCTGCTAGTCGCATTCTCTCAAGTTTTATCATTATTTTTTTTTCAACCCTTGGTGATAAAAACAGGCGGTTGTTATTGTCGTTACGAAATCTTTAGATTTTTTGACACGTGCGAGCAGTTTATAACAGGCATCTAGAGTTATGTGGTGTATAAATTATTACATAGAAATCTGGCCGGCGTGTAATTTCCATAAAGCGCCGTATAAATGAGACCATTTTCGAAAAAATTTCGTTAAGGGGTTAGGCTACTCTAGAGGCCGAAAAATAGGATTTTTTTTCTGAAAAACTACAAAATAATTCGCGATTGCAAAAAAGGGTGTTTGTCATACATATCAGTGACTGTATGCAAACATTTTTTTGAAGCGATTAATTTCAAAATGGCGGCTGTGCAGCGTTTATCTCAAAACTGCATTTTTGAAGTTGTCCGGAAACATAACTCAGACAATTTTCAACCGATTCCTGAAATGTTGAATATATCTTGAAAAATACATTGTCTATGGAAGTACGTAGGATTTTTATTTTATATCGCATAGTTCATTTGTTATTAACAATTATCTGACGAAATTTTTCACTTTCCTAAAATTTGCCCAAAAAATCGTCAGATAATTGTCCGAGTTATGTTTCCAACCAACTTAAAAAATGCAGTTTTGAGATGAACGCTGCACAGCCGCCATTTTGAAAATAATCGCTCCGAAAAAATTATCGTATACAGTCACTGATATGTATAATCAACACCCTTTTCTTGTAATCTCGATTTATTTTGTAGTTTTTCTGGGAAAAAATCTCCAAAAAGCCTATTTTTTCGGCCTCTAGAGTGGCCTAGGGCCTTAACTCGGCTTGAAATTTGGCCAGTCCTGAAATTCATGTTTACTTGTTAATCGACGAAAATCAGTTAATTGTCAAATATTCGCGTTCGTGAAAGGTATACCTTAAATTTGAAAAATAATAAAAATTCCGCAGGAAATACCAAAACAGCCGCAAGTACGTTTTGGTTCGATACTTTTTTTTTCGGCCAGGTGGTTTGAGAATACGTGCCCGAAATTCGGATCTCGTTAACACGAAGCAGCGTACACACGCTACGGTCCAAGATGAGTATCGTATTAATTATTACACGTTGGTGGATGAGTTGACCCTCTCGGGTGTTGGTGCTAGTCACGAGAAAGATCAGGGCACCTCACATGTGGCATTTTCGTCTTAGCCGTGGTGCTACGTACGAGCTTGACGCGAGACGAAGAGAGAGAGGGCGAGAGAGACAGAGAGAGAGAGAAAAGTGGCTGAAGAAGAACTGGGTGAAACCCGAGATGCGCAAAATTTCGCGGTCGCAGTTCCACGTGCTCGGTAAATTAAAATGCATCAGATTGCTCGTCGGTTTATTACGTATCACGTGGCGTCTCTCCGCGGTACTTTGCTCGCGCCTTTCCTTCGTCCTCTCATTCTTATTCGTCTTTTTGCTCGCAGATACAAGTCGCGAATGTGTGTCTCGTTGTCTTCGCGATTTCTTGATCTCCGAGTAAGATCGTGATTTTTGCCTCTCTCTCCCTCTCTTCCTCTCTCTCTCTCTCCCTCTGTCTCTCTCTCTCTCTCTCTCTCTCTCTCTCTCTCTCTCTCTCTCTCTCTCTCTCTCTCTCTCTCTCTCTCTCTCTCTCTCTTCATCCGCGTCACAAAATTATTCATCCTGCGATCCTTTCGGCACGAAGACATTCATTTTTTTTTCTTTTTTTTGCCTCTCAAGGATGACATTACTCAGATTTTAATTATGGAACATGTCTGATGACGAAGAAAGAGTGAGCAGGAGGAGGGGGAGGAGAGAGAGCGAGAGAGAGAGAGAGAGAGAGAGGTCTTCCTCTCTCGTCGGGATAACAACGATAAATCTGATCCTTGTCCGGAGTTTCGCGAGTACACACAAGAATATATGCAATTCGCGAATTAAAATGCACCATGCGTTTTGTGCACCCCGCCGGGCGCGTGTGCACACATGCACTCCTGCCCGGCCACTTCGAACTCGCGCTCGTTCGCCCTTGAAGACAATGGGGGTGACCCCGGCGGCGACAGCCCAAGGCCGCATTGTCTCCGTATGCTTTTGCCACTTTAACGAGTCCTGCAACGCGACCGTGCACCGATGCACATGCATCATAAGTGCACGTGGGGCAAGGTGCCTCGTGGGCGGGATAACGAAAAAAATTGAAAAAAATCGCTTTGGATTTTTGCAGCACAATAATTGAAATTATTACCGCACGGAATAATTACTCGTTTTGGCGGAACGTATTTTTTTTTTTTTTTTGACATCTCCCGAACGAAACGAAAATTTGAAGAAATTGGGAAGAGGATTAAACTCGTGAGGGCGTTTTGTGAAATTATTTTTGTATTGATTTTAATCGGAAATTCGAGTAGTCGTGACCCATGGATGGTTGTGTGCGCGTGGTGTGGACCCAAAAATGGATCTTGCGAATTCGGCGATCGTAAAAAACCGCAGGGACATTCAACGGAATGTTGAAAGTTGAGAAACAATAATTGCCATGGTATATAAAAGGCATATAAATTATTCGTTCTATGAAAAGTGAAAAAAAATGTAACATGAAATGAAGAACGGTACTTTGGTCATAAAAAGTACATCAAAATATTGTGTAAACATTTTATAGTTTTTTTTATAAAAAAATAAACGAACGATTCAGGCTGATAAAATTTTTCTATGATATTTTATTGGCATGAGAGTTTCTTAGAAAATTAAAAAAGTCAAACAACGAAAAGGGTATGAAACTGATGAGGATATAAAACTAAACTCACTAATTTTCCAAGTTTTAACCATTTTTGAGCTTTGCCGAATTTTTAAAATTAAACATGAGAAGTGTTTAATAATTCCGTTCGACGAAGATTAAAGAAAATCTCAAGATAAAGACTACAATAATAATTTGACCAAAATTTCTATAAATATTAAACAGCATATCCGAAATGATTTTAAAAAAGCAATTAATTTCAACAATTTTCTTAGGCCTCATAACCACTTGTTCAAGTTTCAACCAATTTTTTGAATCAAGCAAGGAGGGTTAATAAATATTCCTTCATACGATAAAAATTACAGGCATAATCCCAATTAATACAATAATAATTCGGTCAAAATTCCCACAAATATTTTACAGAACGACCGTAGTTATTTAAAAAAAATTAATATCAACAACTTTTTTAAGCTTCATCAATTTTTTCAACCTCGAACTAATTTGTTTAATTACGCAATCGCAGTTAATAAATATCTCGTTTCACCAAAAAAAAATTAAATGCCCCGATAAAGAATACAATAATAATTAGATGAAAATTCCTTTGAATATTGAACAGCACGTGCGAAATTATTTTTAAAAACAATTAATTTTAACGACACATCCTCTTGCTTTTGTAGATTGCATAATTCGTCCTCATTGAGGCCCCTGGAGTCTTTATAGTCTCGTTCGCGTACACGCGTGCGAGTACGACGATCAAAAGCGAGCGAGAATAATCGCGCGCCCGAAATGTATAGCGAATGTTCCGGGAGATAAATGCCGTCGCGCGCCGTAAGCAAATGAGACGATTCGGACAGTCGCACCGAGATTCATGGTCGCATAATAAGAGATCGCGCGCACACACAAGAAGAGGATCCGTAGGGAGAACGAAGCAGGGGCCCTGGCCGCGGATTGAGAGATACATTACGCTTGGACTCTGCGGTATAAGGCAGAGCTTCAAGCTTTCAACTCGCATCAGCCTCATGGGGAACCCTCGGGGAGTGAGAGGGGAGCGAGAGAGAGAGAGAGAGAGAGAGAGAGAGAGAGAGAGAGAGAGAGAGAGAGAGACAGGTAGAGAGAGGTAGACAGACAGACAGAACGCTTTTTAGCTCTCGCGCCGTATTTGGCGAGACCTCGACGAGGAGGCCGTCTCCTTGCGAGGGGGCGATCTCGTTTCCTCGATCTCTCATACACCGTGAGCGACCCCCTCGCGCTCTTGAAAGTCTTGGGCCTCCAGCCTTTACTCCAATTGTGACGACGAAAAAAAAATAATTTCTTCACACGAATTATTTCAGAGCTCGACAAATAAGTCATTAAGGGGGAAAAAAACTGCTGATTTTAATTTTTTTTTCAACGAAAAGACTTCTTCACCGTTTTCGAAACTTAGGGTATGTTTTATTACTACTTTTGGCTGTAACATGGTATTTTTTTTCCATCAATTTTAAAGAATGGCGGAGGTATGGCATGGTCTTCTAAACAGCATTTTCAAAACTGGCTGAAAAACTAAACGACTGACTCTGATGAAGTTTGGTATAAAATTTCCAACATTATTTTTGAAAATATGATCCTAATTATTTTTGAAATTAAAATTTTTTTTTTTGCAAAATGTAGCCATTTTTTGGTAAATTCAATCTTTTTATTTCAAAGAGTATCATTTAATCAATTTTTAACATTTCGCACTTTTTTTGTTCGTATTCTGCGTATGAGTGTTAATGAAAGAAAAATTTTCGCTGGTTTTGTTCAGATTAATCCCGCCGACGCCATGTGTCACGCCGTCTGACAATATCCACCGCGACCCACTAAAAACCTTGACACAAATGCGCCATTTTTCAAATTTGATTTTAAAAAATACCATGTAACAGCCATAAGTATTAATAAAACATACTCTAAGTCTCAAAATAGGTGGAGAAATCTTTTCTGAAAAATAAAATCATGAAAATCTGCCATTTTTTCCTCCCCCCCCCCCCCCTCTTAATGATCGTTTATCGATATCAATTGTGCGAGAGATTTTCATAAATAATATTTACTGTTCAGTTTCGTTATCGTATTCGTCGTCGTGGTTGTCGTGGAGACTTATATTTTCTTAGATGATCTCATCAAGTTGGTATTCCCGAGAATTTCTGTGTACCGTCCAGAAATGGAATTGCGAGATTTTGAAGGCACGTCGCTCCAATCGAATCGCCCCTCGCTCGATCTAGCCTCGTCTGACCAGTACACGCCACATCTACTTCGTTCGCTTTTTTTTCCCGTTTTCGAACTCCGTCGCGTGCAGAGAGGAATTCCTTTATTTTTCCCGTACAACATTCAACTGAGACGCACGTACTTTTTTGTCAACCGAGCTCGTACGCGAAAATTAGACGAACCGACTGGTTTAAAGGTTTTTTTGTGCTCGCGATATGCTGTGTGTCGAAAGAAGGAAAAGATACCGGTGTCGCAAACTTTGTTGTTAAACGGAGGACGTATGTGAAAACTGTATAATTTAATTATTCAACTTTTTGGAATAAATTATTATGGGCCAGTTCGGAGAAAAAATATTCTTTCTGGAGTCGAAAAATTTAATTCGAACGTATGCAAATTTACACGATTTGTCTTGTAAAAATGTTCAATTTAAATGAAATTGATTCATATCTTATCGAAACTTAATCATATAAGAGTTATATATTATTGATTGATCAAACATTATTTTGTTTATGTATTGATTATATATTATGAATATGATTGAAACATTATTAAAATTGAAATTAAATATTAAATCTCGAAGGCTCGTGGATTGCTCAGGAACAAAAATTGCGTTAACTCGGGGTATTATCGAGTAGATAAATTTTAGTAGTTTCCCACGATTTTTCGTTTTATTTTTACCAAGACAGGCCGAGCTACTAATTGTAAAAATTGTCGTAGTACTGCTCAAAATCATTTTTTGTGAAAAATTTATCAATTTCTTCCTCAAAAATGATACAATTTTATTCAAATTTACAGAATTTTTTCTCTCAAACTATTAACCCCTCATAGCACAACATCGTAAAAGTTAATGAATAGTTGACTTTATGGTAGGTTTTAATAAATAAAATAAGCCGTATTATTTAGTTTTTGAAAAATTAACCTAAGGACCTCGTTACAAAGGGGGTGTGACAGACATGTTACATTGTGTCGTAACATTCTTTTATGATGTATGGAATGCTTTAAGCAGTTGTTTTGCTTATTATAGCACAAAGCCACGCCTCATTTTTCACACGCCGTTTGTCATTTTGATATTTTTCGTTTTTCACAAACTTTACGCACACTCGAATTTTGCAATCTCGCGATAAGTAAACTTCGAACAAATTTTGGTCCAACCAACGCCATCTAGCTTGCATGAATTGCACTAGAAAAAAAACTCATAGAAGGGTTTGTAGCCGTGGTGTGACATTGATTTTGAAAGGATTAAATATCAATATGGGATTTTGTGAGGAATTGGACGGTCTGTTACAGAACTGTCACATGGTGACGTAAAGGGTTCAATGCACTAAATTACTTACATTGATATAACCTTTATCAAAATTTAGTAATATATAAATAGCATATAAAAATAATAAATTATATATTATTGAAGCAAAAATTAAATATAAAATTTCCATAAATCGTGCATTTTCTCAGGGGAAAAAAATCGTATCGACTTGTATTACCAAATAAAAAATGCGGTAAAGTCCCATTAATTTTTTGTCCATTTTCACGAAGCCTGGAAGTATTAGAGATGTTCTATTTTTCAAAACTGTTTTCGTGGATCTGTCTACTTCTCGCCTCGAAAATCGTGCATGCCAATTAGTGCCGTAGAAAAACGCTGGGCCTGAATGCACCCTGTAATTACTAAGGCACAGAGTTCGATCGTACACGCGCGTCACACCCGTTTATCGTTTCCGCTCAAGAGTCTCAAGAGTTTTTAGTGCTGTCTAACGAAATTGCAAAATACGTAAGGCCACTCTGGCCACGAGGATATTCCGGTTCCGAAACGTGGATCTCTCTCTCTCTCTCTCTCTCTCTCCCTCTGGTTTCTCTCTCAGCCATTACTGGCAAGAATACGAGGGGAGTGACGAAATAAAAAGAGAATCGTTACGATATAGTATTAGTTAGCGGAACAGTAAAAAAACCGAATGCCCATTCGCGAATCTCGAATCTCAGAACATATACATTCGTATATTGTAAAGTGTGTAGGATATAAAAAAAAACAGGCTCGAATGGACGATCCGTGTTGACTTGTTTTGGAACTCGCTGTTTTCCTTCCTTCCCTCTTCCCCCGCCCCTCGCTCCAGCCTCGCCCTTCTCCATACGAAGGGTATTTCACGCAAATTGGAATGGAATTTTCAAAATTTTCTCGAAGACTTACCTCACAAATCATCAATTAAAAATACATTAAATCGAGCCTCACTCAAGTTTTTCGCAGTGATTAATTTTTTCGAAAATTTTGAAAATTCAGTACGTTAAAAAATCTGCGCCGAAAAAAAATGCCACACGAAAATCCCCATACGTAAAGCAAACATTTTTTTTTATTTCCTACGAAATAAAAATGCTGGTGTACAGTCGCGTTTAGCAAGTTCTGTTCCTTCTTTCTCTCCCTCTCTCTCTCTCTCTCTCTCTGGCTCGGCCAAAGTCAAAAGTCTCTCTATCGTTTCTTTTTTTTTATAGCTCGCTTTTCGTCCCAGAGCATATTGGTGAGAGTTGACCGGTCGAGGACTCACCGAGAGTCGAGTTAAAATTGATGGGACTTGTTTTTACCTCGTTAAATTTCTTTCGCGACTCCACGCACGCGCACACTGCGCGCGGCCACACGAACGTTCATCACCTCTTAGCAATGTTATGTACATATATATATATATATATATATATATTTATTTATTCATTTATTTTATATCTATACGCGTACTTTGATTGAGCGAAAACGCACCAAGTTTTGCGCACTTTACGGTTAATATCGCAACTCCCCGATAAATTTACGTAAACCGCGCGAGAGAGATTCCCCTCGTAAGTATGACTCTTGCGTGGACTAGGGCTTTAGAAGCCGGAAGGTCTTTTACGACTATTCAATCCCATCGTCCACCTTCGTCCACCTCTGAATCCCTATTTCTCCCTCTCCCTCTCTCTCTCTCTCTCTCTCTCTCTCTCTCTCTCTCTCTCTATCTCTCGCTTTTTTCCTTTCTCTCCTGTGCTCTACACTCTCATTAATGCGTAAGGCATCCGCCGAGGAAAATAGCACCGTAGCGATTACTCAAAGTACCCATATAACATTTTAGCCTTTAAGGGGTCTTCTCACTTTAGACGCTAAAGAAAGGCTAATTTCATGATTTTTTTTTTTTTTTTTTGATCGGTTGATATTATCGATATTGATATAAAAGTTGTGACACTTAATAGATACACTTTCTAAATACATTAAAAAATTTTAATGTATTTATGTAACCCAATCAAACTTCAAACGCGTTTTTCTCAAAACAACGTTTTCCGACGGCTTGTTGATAACATTTTCGAAACTATTGAACCGATCCTTATGAAATTTTAACCACATATTCTTCACAACTATAGCTATAGCGCATATAAAGGATTTTTTATTTTTATTTTGACATTTACTATTTTCTTTGCTAAAAATGGTGAAAAAAGAACTTTTTTTTTGTTTTTTCGCAAAATGTCTGCCATTTTGTTATTTTTGCATATATCAAAAATCGTATGATATGCATTATAGCCATTAACATACTGAATCTAGAACCGCTTGATTTTTTTGTTTCGGATGATCCATCTCCGAGATGTCATCAACAGCGCAGACCTACAATTTTTTAGGACATTTTTTTTACTATCATTCTCGTCTATACACAGTAATTTAAATATATTTTTCTTAAAATTATTTCAAAAGTGTATTTATTAAGTGTAACAACTTTTATATCAATATCTATAATACAAACGTATCAAATAAATTCTTGAAAATAACCTTTTTGGCGTCTAAAGTGAGAAGACCTCTTAAGGGCTTAAATCGAGTTGAAATTTTTGAAAATATCGATTTTTGATCTTCAACGGATTCTCAAAATATAACACTTGACAAATATTTGCGGACAATTTCAAGTCGATCCGTTCAAAAGTGAGGGAGTTATGGGAGTTTGTACCCATAAGCGTCCAATTCTTGTAGATGTTGATTATATATTGTATTCATTGTTGATCGTATATTACATTTATATACTGACCGGATCTCACCGAGAGACATAAAATAAAGACTAGAAACGAAATTGCAACCTTAAAAGCGTTTTTCTCAAAATGACTTTCAAAGATCGGTGACCGTGATATCTCAAAGATCGCTACCCCGATCAGGTTCAACAATCAAGAAGCAGTGTTTGAACAAAGAAATGTTCTTTCCGATGCATAGTTGTTTTCATCAACGAAAATAGAGCGCTATTTTCACCGAAAATTGATACTTTCACTTTGGAGCGCCGCTATCTTTTTCTTCAAAAATCAATATTTTATTAAATCCACCGTTTAAGCACCAGATAATTTTAGGTAAAAACTGAATGCGTATGGTGTACCACATTTATGAATATTTTTCGACACACAAATTCTAGAAGATATTTAAAACCATACTCCTTGATGAAGAAAAACAAATTTAAAAAAGGCACACGTTCATCCAGAAAAAAAAATCGGGAAGATTTCTCTTTATTTCCGGGCACGAGCTAGGTCCAAAAAAATAGTTTGATGGTCCATTCAGTAAAGCAATCGGTATACTTTTCGTCCTCATCAAATTGTTACGCGGAAAGTTGACGAGGTACGGTGTGAATAAATAAAGTGAAGGTCACTGTGAGTGACATTTGTTGATTGATCTTAATCTCGAAGCTGACAACGAGCAGCCAGGCAAAGTTCACGCAAATAAGCAATAATTTATGATGAATTAATGACAGGCGTAGCTGTGATTAACATATCTGCAATGGTAATTACAGACATTGGGTAAACGTAACCCAAATTGACGATAAAAACAACTCTGAGTTGTATTGATTTTAATTGGCGGTATAATTATTCTCAACTTTGTAACAAAGCGATTCCAACGGTTCTTTGCTCATTAGCCCATTGATGATTCATGTCACGAATAAATCGTGGGCAATGAAAAACGAAACGTTGACGACCAAGTCTCTCTCCCTTCGTCTACTCCGGTCTAATGGATTATAAGCCTTATTAAGATTGATCTCTTTCTCACTTCTTCCGCTCACGACGGGATCTGGCGTGAGCTTTCGTTACGCCTTGAGAGCCCTAGGAGGCTCCAGCAACCCGGGAGGCCTTTGGGCAAGTGTCGAAAGTGACTTAGCGAGTTGAAGGAAACATTCAAATGATGGTCATTAACCGACAACGGAGGAATGGAGCCAACGGGAGGGGCCGAGAAATCGAAAGGCGTCAGATGACAGAAAGAGACCAAGAGAGAGAGAGAGAGAGAGAGAGAAAGGGAAAGGAAGAGAAAAAACGACGAATTTGGGGAAAACTTCTTAACAGGCTACATCTACCTAGGTGGGTAAAAAAATTTCATTTCCGAAAAATATTTTTATTCCATAGTATCATCTTTTAGCTATATTCTCTGAAAATTTCATTGGAATATTCCTAACATTGAACGAGCTACAGCTTCTAACAGTCGGCCAAGCGAGCGGTAGCAGCACCGTACTTCAAATTTTAAACACGTTTGGGGCCGGATTGAAATTCTGAACTTTGAATGCTCCGACGGTTTAAAATTCCGAATTTTAATGTTCCGAAATTCAAGATGGAGCCAGGTTGAAATTCCAAATTTTGAATTATCAGAACACTCAAAACTCCGAAAATCTGAACACCGTCAAAATAATTCGGCTATGGAAGTTTTGATAGTTTCTAAATTTAAAAAAAATTGACGAATTATTTGAAGAATTTTTTTTAATTAAAAAGTGTTTTTGCGTAAATTTTGAAAATTTTATAGACAATGTTATACGTTCTACATTATTTACAGCCAACTGTGTAGACTTTCGCTGGCATGATCTTGACATGGGGGCCGGGTTGAAATTCCGAACTTTGAATGCGCCGACGGTTTAAAATTCCTAATTTTTATGATCCGAAATTACAAGGTTCGTCGAGATTATGCCAACAAAAGTCTACACAGTTGACTGTAAATAATGTAGATCGTATAACATTGTCTAGACAAATTTCAAAATTGGCGTAAAATCACTTCTTAATAAAGAAAAAATTCTTGAAATAATTCGTCGATCTATTGAAAATTTTGGAACTTTTAAATCTTTCGTAGCCGAATTATCTTGACGGTGTTCAGATTTTTGGAGTTTTTGATCTTTCGGAGTTTTGAGAGTTCTGATCATTCAAAGTTCGGAATTTCAACCCGGCCCCACGCGTTTTTCTCGAAACACTATCTTCAAAGTCGGTGGACACGATATCTCGAGAACAACATAACGGATTATTTTCAAATTTGCAGGAAATACGACAAGAAACACTTAAAGGTCGTTGACGATCTCACTTTTTTCAAATCGATCTTCATTTTTTTAAGTTACTGAAAAATGACGACTTTTTTCATGGATTTTGTATGCTCGAGTTTCAATTCGCCGCCATATTGTTAAAAAAAATGATTTAAAAAATCGGCGATCGTCAACGACTCGTATTTATTATTATCATGAATAACCCGTTTGGGTTTAAGATTTCAGATGGACCGTTTAAGCTGGAGAGTGTCCACCGCCAAAAGTCGCGGAAAAAATGTCATCATCTGCCGGCGATGATGTTTCAAAAAATGCATTTCTTTTTCACCAACCGTTTCCCGAAAAATAAATCCGAATTTGGCCTTTAGATAGATGTAGCCCCTTAATGATCCACCCAGTCGCCAACCAAGACAAGATAAGAGACTCCGCCCTACAATCAGTCACACTTCTCGTGTGTTCGTTGGACTTTTTTTAAATTCTTGGCCTCCGCCTTCCTCGACACCTGCGGTGAGATAACCCACGTGTAAATGCGCACCGGAACAAACGAGAGGGAGGAACAAAAGCTTATACCGCGCATCGCAAAATACAGGCGATTCGATAGTGTGTCGATGTTTTTTTTGCTCGACTAGTCATTGTTGATTCTCCTCATTAACTCCATCCTGTTTCCGTCATAAGCGGCATATCTGGCCCGAGCCTCCTTAGAATCCCGACGACGTACTCTCGCTCGAGCAAGCTCCATTAAAGTTTATCACGCGATTAATTCACGAAGATAAGACGGCGGGATTATTATTGATTTATTTTTAGCGTAATGAGCGAGCAGGCCCTGAAGGGGATTGATAGTTTTATCGCTTGGCATCCCACCCCCTCCCCGGCCCCTCCAACAGCCCCTTTCCACAACTTTTTGCTCGGCGTGTGCTTTGGTCTAAATTGTCGATGTAATCTCGGTGTTTGACGTGTGCGTAAACCGGTGAACATATCGTTTCGCAGCCAACCGGGCGCGCGCCATCAATTAATCTCAATCGATTGATCCAACCTCGTCACGATTTCTCGCAACGATAATGAAAATATCTCGACACTGTTGTTGCTACGGTTATGTCACAGTTGTCAATGATTCGTCCGAATGATAAGCCGGGCTCCGGTTCGTTGGCAGCCAAAACGGACCCGGGATCAAGTGATGACGATAGTGATGATAAGAACAGAAATGAGCGATGATTAACGAGGATCATCACTTAAGGAGTTTCCGGACAATTGGTGAATTGTTACCATTTGATTCAAAGTTATACAGTAGATTCTCTGTCATGTACTGAATGCACCTGCCAAATTTTTAATCGATCTTCTACACCGTTTCTATAAAATTGACATCGGAACAAAAACTTTCCGACAGGGAGATGCCTACCCTCATCGCTGAATGGCAGTTTTGCGCACGAAGTAATGTTATTTGTTTTTTTAATGTTATGACCAACTGTCAAATCACTCATGTACATTATGAGTTTCGTCGTCGATGTCATAATGTTAAATGCCCTATGTTGGAAAGCGTTTTTCTTCAATTGTAAATTTTATAGAAAAATTCTATAAAATTCAGTATATGAATTCGGGTGCATTCACTATATGGCAAGAATTGACTGCTTAAATTTGAATATAATGGTATCATTCCGTCAATTGTCGGGAAACTTCTTAAGTGTCCGCCTTCGATTTTGTTGAAACGCATGAATGCGATAAAGCGTTGAAGACTATTCGATACATATTTTTTTTATCGGTGGAGAAACGGTTCCAAGTGGGAAACCAACTCTAAAAGAAAGATATGTCAAGGGATGGTTTGCAATCTCACCCACAAGCAGTCCACCGATCTGAATGAACCAAAAACCGAAATTCTTCTAATGTAAAGCGATGAAAAATCCACCACCGAAGTATTGAAAAAACATCAAATTAAGGATTTACACGCCTTCCTTCAATACGTATCTGATAGTTTTCTATGCTTCATCACATATACGAGTTTCATCAAAATCGAAGGTGGACACTCAAGTGATGTTCCTTATAAGACGTAATCGGTCAATTTTCCGATATTCCCTCGAACTAGCAATTCCTCCTCACTCGCTAAAATTCCCAACAGTAGCAACTTGTAAACCCAAACAAACTCCATTTCCCCGACCAAGCATATTCACCCTCACCAAAGGCTAATAAAGTATCCTGCGCCCTGTACCCGCCAACAACGCAATGAAAGGACCACCAACGAAACACACGAAATTACCTCCACTGGCACTGGTTCACTTGGTTCGATGAGTAGCTCCACCTTCGACGATCGGTACACGAAAGAACCGATTAGAAACTCCTCACGCCTATTCGCTGTCGATAAATCACTCTTCCAGGAAAAACCAATAAAACGAACTGTCACTCATCGATAGCAGGGCGTTATCATCGGCGATGGTGTTAAAAAAAATCGTCGCACCACGGTTACTTCGTTATTTGATCGGTAAGATCCATTTCTTTCACTTCATCACTTTCGATGTAACAAAAAGGGAGGTGAAAGACGTTGGGTCGCCGCGAGTCGTTACGATCGTTGGTTAATTACGACGAGCCGGTCGTCGTGAAAAGTCGATCTTAGGCTAATCTGTTGGATAGGTTATCGATCTTGGGAACACACTCGCGATCGATTCTTCCGCGTCGTTGGGTCGCTAAACCGGCTCGTGGATCGGTAACGACGAAGAAAAAAAACGAAAAAAAAAAACAAAACAAAACAGACACGTTACACGTACATTCGTATTCGGAGAGCTGGGCGTTGATAAACTCGGTTGGCACGCACGTTCTCCGCCGAGCGCCGAAGAACTAATAAAAGCTGGGGACCAGGTTGAAACTGCGGAGACCGCTTGCTACTCCTTCCACCGATCCTGCTTTATCCCTGTACCGGCGCGCGTTGGCTGAGCCCGCCGCTGCCTCTCTTGCGTATACCGTTTATACCTGTACGTACCTCTGTATACGTATAGACGCGAATTGCCGGTGGACGGACGGAAGAAGGTGCAAAACCACGTCCAGACCGCGAGATGGACGGGCCGAGAGAAGTAAAGAGAGAGGGGAGGGAGAGAGAGAGAGAGAGAGAGAGAGAGAGAGAGAGAGAGAGAGAGAGAGAGAGAGGAAGATCGTACTGGCAAAGTGACGGAGAAAACGAGATCGCGCGACGTAAAACGAGAGGGAGCTGGAAAAAGAGAGAGGAACTCAAACGTTCCGTATCCTCAACGGGTATGCCAAGCCAAAGAGTGGAAGAGGCGTAGGAGGAGGAATGAGGAGGGGGCCTCCTTGAGTCGCATTTACCCAACGGAGGGGGCCCTACCTACGGTGAACGTCACTCGGTCAAGGTCCCCCACCAAAAACCTGCAGCAGCATGACCAGATTATACCGACGGTGTGTGCACAACAGCCGCAACAACCACAATAACGACGCGATCGCTGAAGACCGAAGACTCACTTGCGGGGGCTTCATGGACGATTTCTATACTTGGTGCGTGTGCTCCGAGAGCAGTGAGAGAAGGACAGAGGGAGACCAAGACAGAGAGAGAGAGAGATGGGAATTTTGCGGGGTGAGGGGGTGGCCCGTCTCAAGGTGTCTTCAGCTGCGTATACCAGAAGCTACGAGAACTCGATGACGTGACGCGAATAATCTTCCACGCTTGATGAGTAAATGATGAGCCCAATGGTGATCACGTTGCGACAAACGTAGAAGCGATCGATTACAAATCGGTGAATTATACGGTTTTTGATTTGTTGCCGAGTACTTAGTGCCGTTTATTAAACGCGCTACAACTGTGCTCTCGTGAATATGTTGTGGGGTTTTGAGGCTAAGAGGTAGACGGATTTGACGAGGGATGATCCAACGGAGAGTAGCGAAATAAACGTGGGTAGCTGTTATTGGTAATGGCCGGCGTTTAAATTGAATGGGACTGCGGGAGAGTACAATCGGACAAATTGCAAGCGCATATAGCTATTACTTCGTACTGGTCCTGCTTGAACTCGCGTGGCGCCAGTCTTAAAAAGTGCTCGCGATTATTGCTGACGCTGGTAAATAAGATATTTTATAAGCTGAATGATCATTCCAAACTCTTGATGTACTGGTTTATTGTGGACCGAGTCTTGAGCACGTAGTATTCAGGCTTTTGTAGCTTCAGGCGAATATTCTTCTTCGGATACTGTATCGATTAGGGTGGCAGACATTTGAGCTCTATTTTTTACTTTTTCTCACCATCCAATTGTTTTCTTCAAAGAAACAAAAAATTGTCGCGAAAGCTACGAGCGGTCAAAAAATATTTAAAGGTCGCTCAAGTCTCCCAAAAGTTTTAATGTTCGTGAAAAAATCGATTTTTTTTCCCGTCCACTTCTCACCCATGAATTTTACACTTTGTAATATTAAAATTGACATCGCGAAAGCTCTAGCCGGCCAATGAATATTTAGTGGTCGTTCGCGGTTTTCGAGATTTACAATTTCCGCCAAAAAGAAATCTCGCATGCATATTCCTTGTAGCATAAAAACAAAATAAACAGCGGAGTGTTACATTTTCTGAATAATTTATTATAATAATTTTTAGCAAACACCGGCGGTCATTTATTGGGGAGTTGCCAGATCCTACGACATCCCTATGGGGATTCAATAAGGAGTTTCGTAGGGAGGCCTCGTTGAGATCCAATTGCACTCTGCACTGTTCCCCGATAATCACCGTTTGAGAACTCTTATACCACGTTCGAATCGAAAATATGTGAAACGTCACGAGGAAAAACAGTTAACCTGCACGCTTTGTGAGCGTATACATGTTGTAATATTACGTCGAAGTGTAATAAAGCATATGAAAAATGATAATTAGAGTGGATTTTCAGTGATGTGATGCAAATCGATTTTTAACATGTAGTTTTTTAAAATGGGACACACCGTAACGGGTAAAAATGTCGAAATTAATTTTGTTTTATCGAACTATGCATATTCAAGAATATGTGAAAAAATGTTCAAGCTAATTATATTGAAAACTGACCAAATTACAGACGATTTAGTGAGAGCAGAAGATTCCAATTTTAAAGAAATTAGAATTTTCGTAACTGCAGTAGATATCTCTGTACGTAGAAATTCTTCTTTTTGAAATTTATTCTTTTTTCGCTGTTTCGCTGAAACTACGATTTTAAAAAAACTCGCCATTTGGTGATTTTTTTACGGCTACGTACAACGAGAACTATATTTATACAGATTATAAAACATTTTTATTGTTCAGATCAACCATTGTCGAGTTATTGATCACATTTTTTTCACGTTGGTCACACTCGGTCACATTGGACCACATTTTTTATACAGAGGCTCTTTTATACTTCAATAACGTTGTTAATTTTTTTTAATGAAAATTGACACGAAATAAGTTCAATGAATGCTCAATAGCATACCTTTTTCCAAATCCCTTCACAATGGTACCCTCCCTTAACCCTTATATTTGGCCACGATTTTCACACCACGAATTTGACCAGGATAGAACTTCATTCGGTCGGTCTTTATTGAAAAAAATCGGAGATACACTTGAACGATTTCTTCATACGTCTGCATAATTGAAATTTCGAAGGTTTGAAATTGGATTCTTGTAAAAAATCATTGAAAACTTTCAGTTTTGAAAAACAGCATTTTATTTCAAATTCTTCCGGGTCAAAATGACCCAGTGTGTGAACCAAGGGTTAAGCGATTAATACTTCTTCACTATCAGATTTATACGTAACCAAGAGTTGATGAATCCCATCCTGAGATTCCGAGGATGGAATCCTTTAGGATTCAAGTTGGATTCTTCCATTGGATTCCACTAAGGGTTTCTGATTTCTCGACTTATTTTTTTTTCTCGGGACTCGAGACTTCTCGACTAGGAATTCCCGGGAACTCTCAAATTTTCGACAAATTTCGAAAATTAAAGAAAGATCATAAAATTATTAATTAAAAGCGGCATAAAAAATACGCTTATTAAAAATCATCAACATTTATTATTTATTCAGTCTTGTTTGGATCGAAATTTCCATTACTTACACATTTCTTTAACTAAATTAAACAACAACCTAAATTGAACTTTGAGTATCTTCCTATAAAACTTTTTATTTGTCTCTTTATTAAGAAGTAAGTCCTTTCAATATATATCTTAGCTTCCTTCTCGAATTAAGTAAAAATATTAATCGCAGTCTTTTAATTAACTCTTAATAGTCACACTGGTCCCACGGGATACAAACAACTTATTTTGTTGCCGAACAACTTTTTTTCCAATAAAACATATATTTTTTAAAATGCGTAAGCCTTTTATTCTTTCCTTCTAAATCGCACCTGCGTTGGATGAAATAAATATACTTTTTTGAAAAGTCCACAGAGACCGCTATGTCTATTTCAAAGTACATTGTTTCCAGATTATAAAACCATTTTTTTTTGTCAATAATTACAACAGTTACAGCAATTTTTGTAAAAAAAATTCATTTTACACGTTTTTTTAGCATACATTTTTTTACATATTCAATATTTAATTTTTGATTTCTAACCAATATCTTTGTATCAAACAAGGTTCAAATTATCCTCACTATTTTTTTCACATCGCTCAATGCATTATTTTATTATTTATAACAATTTTAAAACGCCTGGGTCCCATGAACCCAGTATGACTATGACGTGTCCCAGCTAAATGTGACTACTAAAGGTTAAACAAATAGTAGGTACATGAAGTATCGTCATAAAAAACACTCTTTAAATTAAAGTTACATACAGTAGATCTTTCTTCCTATAAATAAGTAGAACTTTTCGCCATTCACAGTCCTTTAAATAAACAAAAAATAATTTTTTTAACAACACAATCAAATGAAGATTATACTTTGAGTATTTACTAATGAAGAGTTGCGCTGCGCGAAGCAAAATGAAGCAATCCTATAGATGGACTTTTTACTCGCTCACCGCTTTGCTACCTTGCACATCCCTGGTGGAAAAGCACCCCAAGAGGGAGACAAACTAAACGGAATGAACAAACGTGCAGCGGGGTCCGTTGTAGGGACGGCCTAACCACAATCAAGACGAGATTTCTCGACACTTTTTTGTAACCCCCAAGTAAGACCAAAGACAAGTCTCGACCAGAAACCCTAATTCCAATGGCGTATCCCAATTCGAATCCAACGTACGATCCTGAACCCTCAGTACACGGATCCAATGTGACAACCCATTGGATCCCTATCCGGAAGTGTGTCCACAATCCCAATTGGATATGGGAATCCAATTGGATCACCGCAACAGTCTCTGCACGGCTTCAGCAAAACTACTACCGGCTTGATTATTCCTTCCATCAGCTCTCCAACTCGCCTTCGACGTTCCTCATTCACAAAGGATCGTGAGCCTCTGTTACGTCGTCGAAGGTAATCTTCAATGATCGCCGCCCCAACACTTACGAGAGAAATAACACGAGGTGTCTCGGCGTTTTTTTTCCTGGCTACCTAAACTAATGCCAAGCTGCTCGCAGCATCCATAACCACGAATACGCTGTGATCCTCGCGGCAACTCGCGCCTTCCATAACCCTGATGATTACGCAATTAATCATTAGGTTCTTTCAACCGCACTTGCTGGCGTTGCCGAAAGTCTAGCGGGTTCAACATTCTCAGGTATTTCATTCTCCCCGTCTGGTCCATCTGGCTGCGCATCATGCGGTGCTGTCCTTGAACTTCAATGGGTGAAGATTCTTTCGTGTTTTGACCGCGTGTCTCCATCTTTCTCGCATCGTGAGGCCATCCCGACAGCTTTTTCTCTCCCTCTTCCTTTGTCCGGAATCGAGAGTCCGGTATAATTCCCATCCACGCCAGGATTCAAAACCGGAAATGGAGGCGTGAGTCAATTAGACGCCCCCCCCCCCCCCCCCCGGTCTAATGGAGCGGTGGGGGGAACACGATGATCGGCTCTTCTTGGGACTTTGGACGGTGCAACGAAAAACGTCCAGGCCATCGAACGTGTCAAATCCCGGTCGATTGCTTCGCGCTGAAAAACGCCACTCAACTGCAGTCGCGACTTTTACGTATCTGCGTATCTCAGACATTCGTCGTCTGCGTCCGGATGATCGAAATGGAAAAAAATCGCCACGCCGAATGGGCACGGTAAACAAGCGGACTTTCTCTTGTTCAGTCACGTGCGAACAATCGTGGTGCCCGTTCGCTCTACTCGGTGCGCCAACATTCGTCCGAGAGAACAGCGATAAGGTACCCGCTTGCGGAAAATATAAACGCAACTCACGGAGGCACGAGCTGCACGTGGGGGCCAGGGGAGAGTACCGAGCGGTACGAAACGTTGCGGTATTGATACTCACGGTAGGGATAAGAAATCGAGAGAAAAGTATGAAAGTGCGGCATTTACATTCCTATGGCGAGTTCCGCGGAGACCTCGAGATAGAAGACGTGGCTGGATTGGTAGGGCGGTCGTGAACCGTCAACACTTCGCTCCTCGGAGAGTCCCGGAGGAGATATACAGACACGCGGTTTCGTCTCGAAATCAACAAGATTTATTTGCCTATATATACAGGGTGAGGCACTAACTGTTGCCATCTTGAATATCTCTGTAATTATCAACGTCACACAAAAACGTTTGAAACAAAAGTTGTACCGTACGAAAGGGGTCATCAAATGCCAATTTTTTTTTTATCTCAGTGGAGGCGCTGTCGCACTCTAAAGCTCACCTCCACTTTTTTAAATAGGACGGTACATTTTTTTCCAAATATGTTGTAGAGCATCAAAAACTGCATAAAAACATTTAGGGGTCAAAGTCGTTCAAGGTCATTTAAGATAAAAAAGTGACATGAACTTTATTTTTTATGTGAAATTAACTTTATTCACAGTAGATGTTCAAAGTGATTGCCATTGAAATCAATGCAGTATTGGAATCTCCTCATTGCGAATTTCTTATCACTTCGGCATTTATCGCCGAAGTCTTGCCGTTGTCTTGTATGTAAACAACGGCACCAAACCTACAATGTACACGGAACATTGTACAATGTTTCGCCCAAACAAACCCAAGATAACGATAGTAAGAATGGTGAGACTAGTATTAATGAATCAAGCGAATGTAAATGATGTATTCTTTTTAAGAGCAAACTGATATGCTTCTAATTTACGGAGAATGTCAGAAAAATGCAGTGAGAGCTAGAGACTTATACGCTGAAAGATTTCCCGAACGTTGTCATCCTACACTCCGTACATTTTAAATTTTGTACACTAAACTGAGGACAACTGGATCCTTAACCAGTCGGGAAAGTGACCGACTAAAGCGAGTTACTAACGAAGAAACGGAAATTGGTGTTCTTGCCGCCGTTCATCGAGACCCTTGTGCGAGTTCTCGTAAAATTCCGAAGGAATCTGGCGTAAGCCAAAGAAGTATTCTACGTGTTCTACATCATCATAAATATCGTCCTTACCACATCAGTCTCCACCAGGAATTAACTTGTACGGATTTCATGAATCGCACTGAATTCTGCCGATGGGCTCAACGCCAGATTCAGAGAGATGACTCATTTATTAATCGGATTTTATTTACTGATGAGGCAACATTTACGAATCATGGAAATATTAACTTGCTTAACCCTCAGGGTACGGACTGGGTTACCGTAACCCGAGCGAAATTTGAAAGAAGCGAAAAAATTTCAAGACCCGTTCACATTTTTCATTATAATTTTTTTTCAATCAGTTAAATGATTAATCTGACAATTCTATCATATTTTTGAGACAATTTCACACAAAATAGAAAAAAAATTTATTCAAATTGACAAAGTACAGCTCGATATACACCCAATCAAAGTCGCCGGGTTAGGCTAACCCATGTCCGTACTGAACGTAACTTTTTTATAGTCCGTACCCTGAGGGTTAACATGTATTTGTGGTCAACTGAAAATCCACATTGCGGCAAGTTGCACACCAAAGACCGTGGTCGGTTAAGGGGTTACCCCCACTTGCGATTTTGAAAAAATCGATTTTTTTTAATGCATTTTTTTGAAGTATAAGTATCTGAAAATATGTCCTGAAAATTTCAAGTCGATCCGAACAAAATTGACTGAGATATGAGCGTTGAAAGAGAAGAATCCGTTGTGTAAACGACCGGAAATTGAAACTTTAAACGCGTTTTTTCTCAAAATGGCATTTCTGAAGTCGGTGACCAAGATTACTCGAACACTAATGAACCGATCTTCTTGAAATTTTGCAGGCTTATTTAATACATAAAAATGTAGTCTTTAAACGTTCGATTTTTTTTTTTCGAAAAAAATGGCCGTTTTATAGCCAAAAAACGGCCGTTTTTTTTCGTTAAAATCGAACCATTAACTTTGACTGTCCGCCATTTTGTGAAAAATGAATATTTTTTAAAATCCTTCGATTAAAGACTAGTTTATACTTATATTTGACTAAATCCATCCGCATTTTTTTTTTCAGATGATCCACTTCGCCGCAATGTTGGTCACCGCAAACCGTGTATATAAAAACATTATTTCATTGACGGCCATTTGCCACAAAACAATGTAATATTTTTCAATAAAAAAATTACTAAAATTTCTTCAAGATGTGTTCTTTAAGATGGTATATTGATCGATTAAAAAAGTTTTGTAGTTGTCTTTAAAAAAATTCATGAAAAAGGCCTTTTTTGCGCTACAAGTGGGGGTAACTCCTTAACGTACGGTGTGGGATTATTGGGGATAGAATCATAGGCCCTTATTTCATTGAAGGGACTCTTAATGGTAGGAAGTACACCACATTCCTTCAAAAAACATTAAGTCCGTTATTGGAAGAAATACCTTTAGAAACAAGAAACAGAATGTGGTATCAACACGATGGGTGCCCGGTACATTTTTCGCTGATAGCTAGAAATGAATAGCGAAAGAGATTTCCAAATCGTTGAATTGGACGCGGAGGAGTTGTATCGTGGCCGGCTCGCTCGCCAGACTTGACGCCTCTGGACTTTTTCTTGTGGGGATACTTGAAAGATCTTGTTTATAAAGAACGTCCAACTACGCCGGATGATATGCGTGAGAGAATTCTTCGAGCCTGTGATTCGATAAGTGCCGAAGTGATAAGAAATTCTACACAATCCGTGATGACGAGATTGCAATACTGCATTGATTCCAATGGCAATCACTTTGAACATCTACTGTGAGTAAAGGTAATTTCACATAAAAATAAAGTTCATGTCACTTTTCGATCTTAAATGAACTTGAACGACTTTGGCCTCTAGATGTTTTTTATGCTGTTTTCGATGCTCTACAAGATAGTTCAAAAAAATGTACCGTCCCATTTAAAAAAGTGGAGGTGACCATTACTGTGCGACAGCGTCTCCACTGAGATAAAAAAAAATGGTTGCATTTGAAGACCCCTTTCGTACGGTACAACTTTTGTTTCAAACATTTTTTTGTGACATCGATAATTACAGAGATATTCAAGGTGGCAACAGTTGGTGCCTCACCCTATATATATGTACTATTCAACTAGATGTATATACAGTTGCGTGCAAAAGTGTCCGGCAAAAGATAATTTCATGATGGAGTATCGTTTAAGGAGGTTGGAGCGATTCAGTTGAGTCAAATGACGGTTTATTCATTTTTTTTCTTCAATGAACCTCAAAAAAATGCATACGAGGTACATATTTATTCTATATATGCTAATTTTTTTAAATATATAATTAAAGGGCAAAATTAAGCATTTTAACATTTTTATTACGTAAAGTAGAAAAACTTTTGTGTTACTACCAAGTTGAAAATGCATAACATTATCGATGATTATTATGAAAACACTACGATAACGAAAGTTTCATACAATTCACAATGAAATTTTGAGTAATTCATAATTATGCCTATTCATATTTACGTCACGAAGTTATTGGCCCATGGTTTACGATGGGCAAGATGAGGATTTTTTAAAAATAAATGTTCACAAAGGTTCAGTTTCTGTTAATTCGTTGTTAGAAATGGTTTATCTTGGTGCTAAATAACAATAAAAATTACATAACCTTTAGTGTGAAAGTCTTGCCCATCTAACCGCACGTTAAATTACATACATTAAACTATTTTTTATCTCTGGTGTTTGATGGTGAAAAAAGTTCAAAAAATTCGTAAAGACTGAGTATAGTGTAAACAATAAAATGTTTTTTTTAAATTACATTTAACCTCGGATTGTGGCTAACGCTCCAATCTCCTTAAGGGGTTACCCCCACTTGCGATTTTGAAAAAATCGATTTTTTTTATTGCATTTTTTTGAAGTATAAGTATCTGAGAATATGTCCTGAAAATTTCAAGTCGATCCGAACAAAATTGACTGAGATATGAGCGTTGAAAGAAAAGAATCCGTTGTGTAAACGACTGGAAATTGAAACTTTAAACGCGTTTTTCTCAAAATGGCATTTCTGAAGTCGGTGACCAAGATTACTCGAACACTAATGAACCGATCTTCTTGAAATTTTGCAGGCTTACTTAATACATAAAAATGTAGTCTTTAATCGTTCGATTTTTTTTTTGAAAAAATGGCCGTTTTATAGCCAAAAAGCGGCCGTTTTTTTTTCGTTAAAATCGAACCACTAACTTTGACTGTCCGCCATTTTGTGAAAAATGAATATTTTTTAAAATCCTTCGATTAAAGACTAGTTTATACTTATATTTGACTAAATCCATCCGCATTTTTTTTCTTCAGATGATCCACTTCGCCGCAATGTTGGCCACCGCAAACCGTGTATATAAAAACATTATTTTATTGACGGCCATTTGCCACTAAACAATGTAATATTTTGCAATAAAAAAATTACTGAAAGTTCTTCAAGATGTGTTCTTTAAGATGGTATATTGATCGATTAAAAAAGTTTTGTAGTTTTCTTTTAAAAAATTCATGAAAAAGGCCTTTTTTGCACTACAAGTGGGGGTAACGCCTTAAAGGATGCACCAATCTCCAGGAACGCTCCAATCTCCTAAAGGGAAACACAAACATATCATCGTTAAGTTCTTTTGTTATGCAATCGAAACGTGTTATTGAAAAATTATATATAACTATCCATAATGACTTATAACATGGATAAAAATTTTCGCTTTTTCACAATTATCCGGCCCAGTACGAATTACGCACTAAATAGAAAGAAAAAATATGGTAACTCGAGAAAAAAAATTGAAAACGGTAATAAATGTAAGATTTTCATCAATACTTGGTAGGCATGCCCTTCGAAGCTATCACGGCAGCACATCGGTGAGGCATCGATTCAATAAGTTTGATGATTCTATCTTGAGAGATATTTTTCCACTCTTCTTGAACTCTTCTCCACAAAGCAGCTTTATTGGCATAATGTTCAGTTCCTACTCTTAGTTTCAACTCTTGCCATAAATGTTCTATGGGATTCAAATCTGGAGATTGACTCGGCCACTCTAAAACGCGAATATTTTTCTTGTTAAAAAACTGCCGTTTATTAACTTCAAAATGCCGTTTATTAAATTCAGTTATGTCAACTATCGGCAAAATGGCATAAAAAATCTATTTATATAAATATATGTTTATAGGTGGATTTTCATAAAGTTTTATTACCCATAACTAATTTGATATATTTATTTAATTAATTTCAATATTATACATTTATTTTATCAATTTTCATTTAATTTTCAATTAAGTAATTTGGATAGTTCAGATATATGTGTGTGTATATATATATATATACAAGGTGTCCTGTTATGAATCTATAATCCTACAACTGCCAATAGGTCAGATCATGTTCTACTGTATGCCGAAATTTGCGTTCAGTAAAAGTCCCACGGTTTTCGAGTTTTTTGACTTTATATTATTTAAGTACGAGCGCGCAATCTTGATTTCTATAGATTTTGTTCAAATTTTAACCAGATATTGTTCATATCATTATACATGTTTGAGTGAAATTTCAGAACAGTCGACTATTTAGATTGGGAAATAATGGGTTTTTAAATTGCAACTTTTAACACTGCAGGGTCTGCATTGAAATTTTGACAGAATAATTTTCCGTAAAAACATTTGTCCCCTATAATAAGAAGACATGGCAATACCGCATCGTTCCACGTATCCAATGACGTGAGCTGGCGCGGCATATTTAAAATAATACTGCAACACAAATTTTTATTTGGAAGTAATGTTTAATCGAAAACAGTTTTTAATTAGTTATGAATGAACCAACACTTTTATTTGTTAATAAAGATAACATAAACAATATAAAATATTAATATTTATAATGCAAATATTTTTTTATGTCAACATTTTTAACTTTAGTAACACGATAATAATTTTTTTTCTCGAAATATTGAACAATACTGTTCTGTGGTGTTGGCATATGTCTTCTTATTATAGGGGACAAATATTTTTTTACGGAAAATTATTCTGTCTAAATTTCAATGCAGACCCTGCAGTGTTAAAAGTTGGAATTTTAAAAGCCATTATCTCCCAATCTAAATAGTCGACTGTTTAGAAATTTTTAGAAAATTTGAACAAAATCTATGCAAAACAAGATTGCGCGCTCGTACTACCTTAAAAAAAACATCTGCTTTTGGTTTTTCATATGGCATGTCTACAAATTATATAAATCGACAATAACCAAGCAACTTTTTGAAGTAATTGGCACGATAAGCGTAGTACATTTTTTTTATCGCGCAGGCTATCAAAGTCGGATGTTCGAATTGGTTTGTATGAAAATTCTGCATAAGATCTATTTTCATGAATTTTTCTTGACATTTAAGATTAAAAAGAAAACTTTTCTAGATAAAACAAATAACCAAGAGTATTTTTTTTCAACCGGGTCAACAAAGTTATCATTTGTAGAAATGACATGCGAAAAACCGAAAGCAGATGTTTTTTTGTCTCGAAAACCGTGGGACTGTTACTCAACTTAAATTCCAGCATATAATAGGACATGATCTGACCTATCGACAGTTGCAGGATTATCCATTCATAACAGGACACCCTCTATACATCAATTAATTAAATATAAAATTTAAATCAATATAATAAACATGTAAATTTCAAATTAATTGAATAAATACATCAAATTAGTTATCGGTCATAAAAATTTCGGAAAATCCGTTTTACCTAACTGAAAATTTCGCAAAAACTTACCTCAGTATATATATATATATATATATATATATATATATATATATATATATATATATATATATATATAAATTAATGAAATAAATAAGCTAAATATGAAATATTAAATAAAAATAAATCGAATCAATATTGAAGCTCAAATTAAAATTAATTAAATGGATATATGAATATGATTATCTGTAATAAAAATTCCGCAAAAATCGAATGTTACACCCAACCCCTAACAACGCGAGGGGTTAAAACTTTCCGAAAGTTCCACCGCATATGCAGCGTGAGTTAGAAAGGGCGCCCTTCCTCCTTCGCACTCGCGGCCTTGACTCTCCGCCTGGAGAAGCTGCGTCTCGAATGTTTCGCATACTCGCAAGGGTATAGCTCCCTCGGTGGCTCTTTGCGTACCAGACGATCACCTCCTCCTCTCTCTCTCGCTTATTAGCGATCGCAGCAAAAGTTCAACCGTATTGTGCTCCAAGCGCCCCTAAGAAGAGGATCGACGCCTAAAAGATTTGGGCAACAATAATTATTAAGATTTATTAAATATATTAAGGTCTGGGCAAAAAAAATCAAAATTGCATTCACCGATTAAATTTTTTTTTTCACACAGATAGATATTATTATTATAATTGAGCAAAGTAGAAAAATGTTTACAAATGATTTTTCTCTGTGACGCAAGCTTTTTTTGTCGTTTTTTTATTATTATTCTTTTTTCGTAATAAGATAATGTTGTCTCCCGAGGCGCCGGGATGGTTAAAATATTCATGATCGTTTTCCTCCTCTCCTGCGCGGAATCGCAACCCCCTCTCGCTTTCTCTTTCTCTATATATCCCCACGATGTTTTATGCCGAAGTTATGCTAATGAAGATTCACATATGTATATGTACGCGGTGGTCGCGCGCATCCTCGCCGCTCTCGTACGATGCTGCATACGCACCACCGAGATATTGCAAATCGATAACGTCCCTCGAAGTACGAGATAGAATACGACGATCGTTTTTAGCGAATGAAACAGGAGCAATGGGAATGGCGGGCTCTCCCGAGCCTAGAATCGCTAGAGAGCTCCCGGGGGCCTCGCGGACGATACAAATTATTTATTCATATTCGTATGTGCACGCCCGTGTGTCTGTGTGCGTGTCTCGTACACGGCCTTACCTCGATTCATTCGGCGCAACTCTGGAAATCAATTAAAAACGAGTCTATCGATTTCTACGCCCTCGAGGGACACTGTAATTATATTTTATTGACTGCAGCCGAAGAATCCCTTCTCCATTACTGTATGTCTAATGGTGCAAAATGGATACAGCCGATCGTTGATGAGGCTCGATATCGACCCCGAGCTCGGCAGGTCCAATAATTGATCGTTTTATTTAAGAAAATACTGAGAATGGGGAGAGAGAGAGAGAGAGAGAGAGAGAGAGAGAGAGAGAGAGAGAGAGAGAGAGAGAGAGAGAGAGAGAGAGAGAGAGAGAGAGAGATTGAAACAATAAGTAGTAATGAACGATAGCTAAACATTCGAGGGAGAGGGAGGGAGAAAGAGAAAAAGGGTGAAAAGATAGAAATGAAAGATAGTTCGACACTAGAGAGACAGAGAGAGAAAGAGAGATTGATTGATTGATATAATTTATTATGCCCCGGTAAAACTTTCGAACAAATAAAGATACGATATTAATCATATTATTCATAAATAACCGATCAACAAACAATACTAAAATAACAATGATAATAAGGATACAATTTCAAAGAGGAAAGCAACTATGTACCGAACGCATGCGCACAAAATAGAAATAATTAATTTTTAAATAATTAATTAAATAATTAATTAATTTCTATTAATTTATTAAATTATATAATTTCTATTAATTAAATAATTAAGAAAAATAAACCCAAACAAAATAGAAATAATAAATAATTAAGCATACAATTTGAAGATAATACGGAAGGAGAAATAACAATGTACAATAAACAGAATTAACATAATAATTCGAATATACTATCAACAAGATTTAGGATCAAGTAAAACAACAAACAAAAACGCAAGCATAAGCGAACCGAACGGAGTCAATCATAGCCAGAAAAGTCAAACACCTCACAACGCCGAAAACGCAATCAAAATCAAATGGAGATGAAAATCAAATTCAAATTTAAAACGCAATCAAAATAAAAGTCCAAGTCCAACAACAAAAATCCAAAGTCAAAGGGCAGATATAGCAACAGGTCTCGATCTATACAGCAATTGATTTAAGGCCTTAGGCAACTCTAGAGGCCGAAAAAATAGGCTTTTTGGGGATTTTTTCTTCAGAAAAACTACAAAATAAATCGAGATTATAAAAAAAGGGTGTTTATCATGAATATCACTGGCTGTATACAATCATTTTTTGAAGAGATTAATTTTAAAATGGCGGCTGTGCAGGGTTTATCTCAAAACTGCATTTTTTAAGTTGGCCGGAAACATAACTCAGACAATTTTTAACCGATTCACTCGAAATGTTGAATATATCTTGAAAAATACACTGTCTATGGAAGTACGTGGGATTTTTTTTACATTGCATAGTTCATTTGTTATTAACAATTATCTGACTTCAAATTATCTGATTTTTTAGGCAACTTTTTCACTTTCCACTTTGGAAGTGCGCAATTTGGCCAAAAATCAATATGTCGAAAAAATCCTACGTACTTCTATAGCAGTTATTATATATAATCGAAAAAAAATCATTGGCTCATTATAATTAAAAAATTACAGCAGCTGTTTGTCCGGCCGTAGACCCTGGAAAAACGGAGACGTCATCGCAAAAACGCTGCACAGCCGCCATTTTGAAATTAATCGCTTCAAAATAATTATCGTATGCAATACTTTTTTGTAATCTCGATTTATTTTGTAGTTATTCTGAAACAAAAAATCCCTAAAAAGCTTATTTTTTCGGCCTCTAGAGTGGCCTAACTCCTTAACGCTCACTATAAACCACTCGATTTAACGCTCATCCATACACCATTTGATTTAGCAACTCACTGAACTGAGCTACTCTTACAAGGAACATCCCTCAGGTGACACCCTTCGATTATGTTCAAATTTGGATATGTTTTAAAGCACCGAAAAGTAAGCGACACGTATTTTTTTATCGGCGGAAAAACGGTTTTAAGGGGTGAAACCACCCCTTAATATAGGGGTGGTTCAGCCCTTAATTTTTTGCAATGTCACTACAGTGAATTTTTCATTGCTTTGGATTAGAAGAAGTTTAGTTTTTTTTTCCCATAAAAATCGGTGAACTCCTTGTGTGTGAAACTGCTATATTACACTGTAAAAAATTTCTGTATAAAAATTAATACACAAGTTGAGGAAGTTTTTATGCGGATACCGCTTATGAAATTTCAGATACGATTTTGAAAATCCAAAGCAGGTTATTTTTATACTTTTGCGTTTGAAATATTAATATACTTTTGCGTTTGAAAAATAATGCACGTGTAAAAAAATGTTCACATCCATGTATATTGAAATCAAGAACCATTTGCTGATATCAATATACGAGTGTATATTAAATTCGTTCGTATATTAAGTTCGTAAAATTAAATTCTTTTTTGCCTTAAATGTAGTGTAAATTTAATATAATTTTCACATTGTTTCATGTGATTTTCATCAGCATTTATGAATTTTTTTTCAATTCCAGTTTCGTACTTTTAAATAAATCTGTTGTTATCATGCATTGTACGTATCGTAAAATTCAGATTCACATATATTATATTTTTCAAGCTGCTGTAAATAAATTTCAAACTTGTTTTGTTTTTTCAATGCTATGTTTTTTATAGTTGATTTATTATACATCTGTAGTAATTTTCAATCGAAGAGACGGGTGAATGCAATACATTTTCCACAAATTTACAAACTTGTCTTTGAAATTCCATGTTGCATCTATTAAGTTCCACATCCACGTTAGATTTTCATGTTCCTGTTTTAAATTTACGGCATAAGTGTTTCAAATTTAATTCCATCTACTGAGTTCGTAAAGTTCAATTCCTTTGTATCTTAAATGTATTGTAAATTTCATATAATTTTTTACAGTTTACCCCTAGAGATGACTTTTTTCGAGGGGTGGTTTCACCCCTTAAAATCGTTTTTCCGCCGACAAAAAAAATACGTATCGCCTACTTTTCGGTGCTTTATAACATATCTAAATTTCAACAAAATCGAAGGGTGTCACCTGAGGGATGTTCCTTGTTAGAGCCGAATGGGGCGAAGAAAAAGCAGACTCCACTGTAGATAAAAGCAACGATGTACCGGACGAAACCGCAAAATAGAAATCATGAGTAAGCATACGAATTTAACGATAATACGGAAGAAGAAATAACAATGTAAAATGAACAGGATGAACATAATAATTCGCATATACTATAAAGTAGATTTCGGATGAAGTGAAACAACATCAAATAAAAACTCTAGTCTAAGCAAACCGAACTGAGTCAATCATAGCCAGAAAAATCAAACACCTCACAACGCCAAAAACGCAATCAAAATCAAATGGAGATGAAAATCAAATAAAAATGTAAAACGCAATCAAAATAAAAATCCAAGTCCAACAACAAAAATCCAGAGTCAAAGGGCAGACACAGCAACAGGTCTCGATCTATACGCCAATTGATTTAACGCTCCCTATACACCACTGGGTTTAACGCTCATCCATACACCATTTGATTTAGCAACTCACTGAGCAGAGCTACTCTTAGAGCCGAATGGGGCAAAGAAAAACAAGATTCCGCTGTAGAGCGAGAGTGAAAAAAAGAGAGTGATAAAAGTAGACATGAAAGATAGTTTGAAATCAGCACGATAAATCAAAGGCTTTGAACTAATAAGTATTTATGCGGTGGCGAAGTGGGCGCCTCCGTAATAATCCCTCAGCTGGAGATACCAATTTCGATACTCCAGCATCTACAAAAAAATGAAAATGGAGCGAAAAAGGTGAAAAAAAGTAGAAGAAACGATAGTTTGAAATGAGCGAGAAAAGTTAAAGCCTTCGAACTTCTAAGTATATATGCGGTGGCGAAGTAGGCACCTCGGCAATAATCCCTCAGCTGGAGATGCCCATTCCGATACTTCAGCATGCAAAGAAAAAATGAAAATTTCGAATGGTTCACGGCAAACCCGTCGTTGGAATTAATTTCAATACATTATTGCTAACCCCCTAAACTTTCGGGTCTTCTTTCAAATCTAAACAAACCCAATAAAACGAACCGCCGATCACTATGCAAAGACCCAAACGAGCAACCTCTGGGCCAGTTTATCTTGGGGCGGGGGGATCATCAACCATTCCGAAGAAGCAACGTTTTGTTTGCTCGGCCCGTGCCTTCGCTTCTCTCTCTCTCTCTCTCTCTCTCTCTCTCTCTCTCTCTCTCTCTCTCTCTCTCTCTTTCTCTCTCACTCTCTCTCTATGATTTTTGTAACCCCCGTGCCATCATCAATCATCGAGCGCCGTGTGCGTGATCCTAAGGACGCGTGTTTCGTTCGAAATCGTTTTGTGCGGCCTTCTAATAGATATTCACGAAGCTCGTGTTCGCGTTATACATTAGACGCCTGAGCTGCGTTCGACACGTCTCAATCCCTTTTAATTCTAGAAATGTTATTTCTCTTCGAGGGTCAGGGCTTGTCGCGTGTCGAAAATCTTTTGGACTAGCTCTTCTCCTGAACACGGTTGATTTATCGTTTTACTGCTTTATCAATGATCCGAAGAAGCTTCGAAAAAACCGACTTGTCTGTCGTAGAAAATACGATCGACGAATCCTCAGTATACTGAAAGTTACTATATCTTTTTCAGCCCTTTAGACTTTTATGGGTTTACACCTAGTTGCAATTTTAGAAAACAGTGATTGTTTTTTTCCGACGGATTCCCAAAATCTAATATTTCAAAAATCTTCTCTGACAATGTTTATGTTTGTAGATTTCGCGAACCGGCGATCGTTAAAATGTTCCTCGAACTTCCACCAAATGACAGTTGCAAAATATTGGAAGTTCCACCCAATGGAACTTTGTTGGAAGTTCCACCCAATGTAATTTTGTTGGAAGTTCCACCCAATGGAACTTTGTTGGAAGTTCCAACCCAATGGAACTTTGTTGGAAGTTCCACCCAATGGAACTTTGTTGGAAGGTCCACCCAATGGAATTTTGTTGGAAGGTCCACCCAATGGAACTTTCTTGGAAGTTCCACTCAATGATATTTGCAAAATATTGGAAGTTCCTCCCAATGGAACTATGTTGGAAGTTCCACCCAATGGAACTTTGTTGGAACTTCCACCCAATGGAACTTTGTTGGAATATTCACCCAATGGAACTATGTTGGAAGTTCCACCCAATGGAACTTTATTGGAAGTTCCACCCAATGAAACTTTGTTCGAACTTCCACCCAATGTAATTTTGTTTAAACTTCCGCCCAATGGAACTTTGTTGGAACTTCTATCCAATGAAACTCTGTTGGAACTTCCACTCAATGACACTTGAAAAATGTTGCCACCAAATGATCTTTTCCCACGGAACGTCAGGAGGAAAACGTAGAAAAGGCTGCTTCTTTCTCGGAGCTGTCATCTGTCAGATACTCAAATACCGTACGAATTCGTGACCTAATCGCCGTTCGATTCGAGATCGGAGAAGTTGGTAAAGAAGAATGAGCATACGAAGGTTCGAAGGCTGAGAAAGTGGATGAATTATTCGCAACGGACGTACGTATCGGAGGCTGTCGATGGCTCGGGAAGAGATAAAGATTGGTAGGAAAGCTCGTAAATCATGCGAGACTTTTGTACGGTGACCGTCGAGTCTGGTGACATGTAAGAGTGAATTATGGAAAACGTGATGACTTCCTACAATGTCTCTCTTACCAAACTCCCCCCCTCTCTCTCTCTCTCTCTCTCTACCTCTCTCGTTGTCCTTTCCATACCGGTATTCGGGATCACCGTTATGGATTCCAATATGCTATTCTTCTGTCGCAGCAGCGTGTCGAGCTTCCGATGCTCGCAAAGCGCCCTACACGAAGGGAACACACGTGCGGGTGACTTATGGGCTTCTATCTCTCGTGAATTCCCGAGTACGTAGCTAAGAAGGAAGCTCGCGAGGGTCACGGAGGACGAAGAGAGACGAAAGATTATTGCAGCACGAGAGACACGCGGTGGCGGAGCGAAATACACGGCCGTGAGCATATTACGTCGCGAATCGAGGCCTCGGCTCGCTTTTCTAATTAACTCGGGGCGCGAGCGTTTCTACGGCTCTTAAGAAAGCCTAACGAGCTCGTTTCCCGGGACGAGAATAATCGTCATGTCGGTATATATATCTCTCGCCTTACCAACCGAGCATCTTAGAATCCTGCGGCAATATCGTTTGTCACTCCTCAAACTTCACCTTACGCCGTTTTACGTCGAATGACAAAAACTTACTCGCGACCCCGCTTGTTTTTTTGAACTCACGTCTGCGGACCGCTCGTATATCGGAGGGTGCTTGTTCTTCGACCCGCAAAAAGTTGGCTCTTAACCCTACCTTGACGCACTGAGTCATTTTTACCCGCATGAATTTTTAGCAAAATATACACTTTTCCAAAATTGAAAATTTACAGTAGTTTTTTTTTAACGATTTAATTTGACATTTTGCGAATTTTAATTATGGAGACATATTGAGAAATGTTTAAAGTGTACCCCTGTTTTTTCTTTTTATAAACACCGACCGAAGAGTTGTTGATGGCAGGTGGATGAAGTCCTATCCAGGTCAAATTGACCCAGTGGGTCAAAATCGTGGCCAAATATGAGTGTGTCAACGAAGGGTTAAGGGATTACATGGAGTGTTCAAAAAGTGGATTCTTCATTGTTAATTATTATTCTGCATACTTCTTCGCGTCTGCAAAAGGAAAACAATTGTTGCGAAGTGTCAATTGGAGAGAGAGAGAGAGTTATAAGGGGAAATATCTGCACGATAACTTGTATAGTTTAAAATATTTTTCAATGCATCTTCGTTTATTTCTGGAAATAAATACTCGTAGGTCTGTCAAGTCATTTTCTTAATTGTTATTTAAAACATTCTTTTAACATTTCAACCGTGGTATTCGTCACAAGAAAAATGAATTGTCTTTAAGATTTAAAAAGAAACTTGTTTCTATACTTGAAAATCGAAAATTTAGTTGGACGAACTGTAAAAAAGGACTCTAATAAATGTGAAAGCTCTTAAAAAAAATAACTAAAATAACTGTAACAAATTTTTCAAAAAAAACTAAAATAAATGAAAAAAAATGACAAAATAACTATAGGATTTCGTTATTTCGTTATTCCGGCCAATTTTTTAAGTTGGCCGGAAACATAATTCGGACAATTTTCAACTGATTCAGTTGAAATGTTGAATATATCTTGAAAAATACATTGTCTATGGAAGTACGTAGGATTTTTTTTTATATTGCATAGTTCATTAGTTATTAACAATTATCTGACGATTTTATAGGCAAATTTTTCACTTTCCAAAAATTTGCTATCGCCACCCTGTCAGAACCACCCAAATAATAATATATACTTATATAATATATACTTAATAATAATAATATATATACAACAAATAATAATAACTTCATCATTAATCAATATTTTTCAATAAAAAAAAAACTCAAACCCGACAAGACTATGTATCAATTACCCGTAAAATCCCGACTCCACCGTCCTAATACTCTCCTGATAAAAAAAAAAAACCGAAAAAATAAAGCTTCTGTTCGAACCTCTCGATCAATCGCACTCTCCCGGCAAATTGTCAAAATCAATTGCTACTCAAACTCCGTTCGTTGCAACGTCTCTCCTCACTGCCCCGCGTCCCATACTCGTTCAGCGATTTTCCCCAGGCCGAAACTAATTACCCGGCTGGTCCCGAGCCGCCTTGAGAAGCGAGGGAAAAAAAAAACAACACGATTCAAAGTGCACGCGCACACGCTCATTCTTTTCCACCTAGGAATTACGGGCCCAGGGTGCTCGTATACGTAACATACAGATACAGAAGAACAAGAAGAGAAGAAGAAAAAAAACGATATATGTAGAAAACTGTTACGACCGTGAAGAACTATTTGAGAAACGAGAGGCACAACATCTGGTCAGCCTCCTCTTAAAATTCCATCGGAGAGTATGGAAGCTATTTCGCTATGCCTCCTGTACCGTCCGTTCGTGTGTACAACAGTGAGAAATACTCGCTACGTTGGATGAAGGAAGCGAAAGCGAGAGCGATTCGATGCGCCGTCCTTTTCCCGTCTCTCTCTCTCTCTCTCTCTCTCTCTCTCTCTCTCTCTCTCTCTCTCTCTCTCTCTCCCTCTCTCTCTCTCAATAAAGAATTTCTACCCCCGCGCAAAGACCGTCGACCCTCCATAGGATGGAAGGAAAAGCTTCGCGAATGTCCGATACACGTACGAATTTCTTCCTAAAGTCCAAGGGCCTTCGTCCCCATTGTTTCACGCGGCAAACATAACGAGTTACGCCCTCGTCGATCTTATCGGCCGCTTCGTACGTATGGGAGGATACACGCGTATGCGTGTGGGTGTACAAATGGCCAGGTGTGTTGGCACGCTAACGGCACGACCGCCAGTAGAAATACGGTATGCGCGAGAGTTGCTCGAACCTATACAGAAGAAGGATCTTCTGTGCGCCAGGGCTGACGGGATTTTCTGATCCTCCGACTCCGCTCTCTCTCTCTCTCTCTCTCTCGGGGTTAAACTAGAGTAGGTATGTGAAGCGGTAGACATGCAACTCTCTTGCCCGGCTAAGAGCGGGGCATCTTTTTTGCAATCGCGCACGCTCTCGAGTTAACCGGCAGCAAGAAAATAACATCATTACGACCACAAGACCATCCGTGCTCTCTCTCTCTCTCTCTCTCTCTCTCTCTCTCTTTCTCTCCCCCCACTGCGACTAGAGCCAGCAAAGAAATTAAACTCCTATTACGAATCGAAATAATCCTTCAGCAGGCAATCGCCACACCATTTTCAACTGACAAATCGGCCAAGTGCGTGTCGGCCTACGCGTTTAAAAGTTTGGTTCCCTAACTTGTTACAAAGAATTGTCGTTTTTTTTTCTCAAACACTCATTTTCGAGACAAAAAACAATGTTTGTGGATTGATCTGTTGATTATTACTTTTCGAAATTAATTTAGAATTATTATTAAATTTAAGTTGAAAATTCGATAATAATTACTGTCATGATTATTCAATCGAACTTAACAAGATTATTCAATTTGACGAAGGTCTGCATAAGGTTTTGCATTAGGTCGAGATATGAAAGACAGAATTTTGTCGAATTGAAAACTGTTTTTTTCGTTTGTTGCGAAACTAATGACTTTGGAAAAAAAAATGTTATTTATTAAATATATCACTTATTTTGAATTATTATTAAATGTAAGTTAAAAAGTTAACTGACGAAATAAAAGATAACGAAATTAATTAAAAAGTTAATATGAGACAGAATTTTGTCAAATTAAAAAGCGGTTTTCTTATTTGTTGTGAAACTAATCAATTTCGGAAAGAACTCTTGTGAATTGATTCATTAATTATCGAACAGTTCGCTTATATTTGAATTATAATCAAATTTAAGTTTGAAATTTGACAATAATTACTATAATTGTTGGGAAATAAAAGTTTATAAGATAAATAAATGTAACAAGCACCGGTGTTTGTTAACTTTTGATACGTTACATTTTGTAGATTGATTCGTTCCTCATAAAACGTTTCACTTATTTTTAATAATTATTAAATGTAAGTTAAGTGCAAAAATGATTACTGTGATTACTATGAAATTGAATTTCACAAGATTATTAAATTCTACAAGCATCGGTGTTTGTCAATTTTCGATCCGTAACATTTTTTGCATAGTATCGGGATATGAAAGACAGAATTTTGTCAAATGAATAACTGTTTTTTGCATTTGTTGCTAAACTAATGAATTTCGAACAAAACGTTTGTGGATTGTTTTCTTAATTATTAAACATTTTACTTATTTTAAATTATTAACAAATTGAAAAATTGAATTTAAATTATTATCAATGATGAATTTTGAATGATTATGAAACTACGGTTTACAAGGTTATTAAATGTAACAAGCCCCGGTGCTTGTCCATTCACGATACCTTACATGTTTCACATATGTCGAAATATGAAGGACAAAATGTTATCGAATTAAAAACTGTTTTTCTCATTTGTTGCCCATCTAATGATTTTAGCGTAACGGCAAACATTTTACTTGAAAGTACTTACTAAATGGTATTTTTCGGTAATTATTGCAGATTTTCGAATCAGAGGGCTACAAGACTGCAGGAAGGCTGCAGTGACAGACCGACGTGACGTAATTATCAAAAGTAATACGAAGAAATTAGACCGAACGTGCTTTGTTACAGCTATAGAGTGTAAAAGTATCTGCATCTGCTTTTCTGCAGTAATTCTCATCGGGAAAGGAAAACATCTTCTCACGCAGATTATTTTATTCCATAGATAAATTCCAAGTCATCAGCATGGTAAGCGAAATGTCTTTCTAAAAATGTCCGACCAGGAAGACTTCTTTTCGTCCGAGTCTACGAGCGCCAAGACTGTCTCTGCCTCGGATCATCACCGGAAACGGACCAGCTTTCCCTCATTTGGAAAAAAAAAAATGTACGAACTAGGCGGTTCTTGGAGCTTCGTGCCTTCCAATATCAGGAAGTAGGTAGCTGGGTATGCGTGCAACACCGATGTTACCTAATCGAGGAAGTTGGAACTTTAGCAGCAATCCAAGATTTAAAATAAAATAAAAATATATGTTGTTGTCTAGTCTTTACGATTTTTGTTAAATTTATTCACCGCAAAATACCAGAGATAAAATATAGTTCAATGTGACTTTACGGGCGGTTGTAAATGAGCAAGACGTTCACACTACGGGGGATGTCATTTTGTTGGCTATTTAGCACCAACATAAACCATTTCTAATAACGGATTAACGGAAACGAAACCTTTGTAAATATTTCGAAAAAAAAACTCCATGTTGCCCATCATGAACCATAGGAATTAAATATTGAACCATGAAGGTTTGATAAAAGATTACGAATCTCGGCAGGCGAATGCAGAGCGTTGCTGCAAACCTCAAGGTCCGTGCCGAATTTTGGCAACACTCAATATTAATCAATGGTAATAATAAATAATCTTGTACCATGAATCTAAGTCGGCACAATTATAACTGACTCAAAATTTCCTTCGGCGTTGTATAAAACATTCACTGACGCAGTTTTTTCATAATAGTCATTAATAATGTTATACTTTTTGAAGTTAACACGAAAGTTTTTTCTTAATTGCGCAATGAAAGTATGACAATGCATACCTTTGCCCTTCAATCGTCTATTTTATGAAAAATTATCATCCACAGAATAAATCGACACCTCGTGTGCAATTTTCTGAGGTACAATGAAAAAAAAAATCATAAACCGTCAATTGTTTCAACTGAACCGTTCCAACCTCCTTAACGGGCCCATTTACCTAGGTGGCTCAAAAAATTGCATTGTCCAAAAATATTTTGATTCGATAGTATAACCTTTTAGCTATATTCCCTGAAAATTCCATTCGAATATTCCCAAAATGGAGTGAGCTACGGCTTCTAACAGCCGGTAGGGCAAGCGGTAGGAGCATCATACTTCAAACTTTAAATGCGTTTTTTCTCGAAACACTATTTTCAGAGTCGGTGGACATGATATCTCGAGAAACACTTGATGGATTGTTTCCAAATTTCTGGAGTTACGATGAGATACATTTAAAGGTCGTTGACGATCGTACTTTTAGCATTGAAAATGCTTTGAAAAATGTATATGTTTGTTGAGGTTGGCTGGCTATAGGGGTCTAAGTTAGCTGGATGTCACACGAAATTAACGCTATCCCCACTCCACTGCCACTGTGTTGTAATAGAGTGGGGGGAGCTGCGACATGCCAAATGCCCATGATTGGTGAAGGGGGAAGGAGACTGGGCGATGGATAGATGGATGGATGGATGGATGGATGGACGGATGGATGGGATGGATGGGATGGATGGATGGATGGATGGATCCATAGGTCCATAGGTCCATGGATCCATAAATAGGTCATGATGGCTATGCACATGTACTTGTTTTTTATTACCCGAAATGTCTTATTACATTTTCAATGCCATGAGATCGTTGCACTTTGTGTAATATCTGTAGATTTTTAAAAAACGATCTTTATTTTTTAACAGTCACGTAAAAATGACGACTTTTTTCATACGTTTTGTATGCTCGAGATTCAATTCGTCGCCCCATTGTCACAAAGGATTATTTTCAAAATTAACGATCGTCAACGACTCGTTTTTATTGTTAACTTAAATAACCCATTTAGTTGTGAGATTTCAAATGGACCGTTTAAGCTGAACAATGCCCACCGCTAAACGCCGCGAAAAAAATTTCATCCTCTGACGGCGGCCATGTTTTTGCTGTTTTTCTGTATTTTTTGGTGACTTTTTTTTTAAATGCTCTCAAAATATGCACTTTTGCGTTGAAAAAAATGCGATTCTTTTTCACCAACCGTTACCCAAATTTTTTTTTCGGAATTTGGCCATTTCTGTCGGGCCTCTAGGTAGATATAGCCGCTTAAATAATTCGTTCGCCCTTTGACCGATAATTATCACGCCATTTTCGTTACGCCGTGTTACCCGGGGAGAATTAGCCCCGTTTCTCGTTCCGGCTTGTTGCAAGAGCCCCACAGCCCATGTACGAAGCCGAAGAAAAGTGAATGCGAATATACAGTCTACGGTATGAAGCGAATTCGCAAAGACGCGAGCCCTGCCACGGGGTTTTGCATGGTCGTCGCCTTCGCTCTTTGCTTGCGCCTGGACTCACACAATGAGCGTCTAGTACACACAGTTCCTCTCTCACTCTTTCTTTCATTCCGACTCCCTTTCTAGCGCGGAGAGAGGCGTTATAAAGGGCTCTGTGTAGTTATTAGGGGTTATGACGGCGGTAATATCTCACTCAGCGGGCTCCTCTGTAATGTTATGGCCGGGACCAACCCCTTCCACGTCTGGGAAGAGAACATCTCTCGGGCAGACCGTTTGAAAGAGCCTCCGGATGAGAGGCGTCTTTCCCCTCGTACCTCTTTGTGGCTGCAGAGAGAGAGAGAGAGAGAGAGAGAGAGAGAGAGAGAGAGAGAGAGAGAGAGAGAGAGAGAGAGAGGGAGAGAGTTGGAGGGAGGGAGGGAGAAGAACGTCGCACGCGCGTTATTCCTTTCTTCTACCCCTCTCACCTTGGTGTTTCTCGCCCTTCAGCATATTCCTTTTATCATCTTCAGATCTTTGTTCTTCTTCTTGTACGGAATCTTATTTCAATTTTTTTTGCACTGTTCTGATTCTTCTTTTCGTTCTTGTGATTCTTTTTTACCATCTTCCTATCCTTTTTACCCTCCTCCGATGCCTTCTGATCCTTTTGTGTTTTCCTCTGATCCTCTGTGCTTTCTTATGATCCTCTATCACCGTCTGTTAATTCTCATTTGCCCCCTCCTTTTTTCTGTTCTGATCGCTTTTAGTCTCCTTCCGTTCCTCTTTTGCCCTCTTCTGATCGTTCTTTGCATTCTTCTGATCCTTTTTACCCTTTTCTAGTCCTGTTTTGCCCTCTCCTGATTTTCTTTACCTTCTGATCCTTCTAGTCCTTTTGTGTATTCCTCCGATACTCCTTTCGCTGCTTATGATCCTTTGTGCCTTCCCCCAATTATTTTTCCTTATTTCTGATCCTTTTTGCCTTCTTCCACTCCTTCTCATCCGTTCCTGATCCTGTTTACCTTCTTCCAATCCTCTTTCGCTCATATGTTTTAACCTCTTCTAATCTTTTTTACCCTCTTCTGACCTTCCTTTACCTTTTGTTTTTTTGCTTTCCTCTGATTTTCCTTTGCCTTCTGATCCTTTTTTCCTTTTGATCCTTTTTTCCTCCTTCTGATCATTTTTTGCCCGCTTCTAAACCCCGTTTGCCCTCCTCTGATTCTCCTCCTTCTCGTTTGTGTTTTCCCATCACAGCCGACCGCCCCGCAGCCGTAAAGTCTCTCGGCTTTCAGAGCATAATCGTTCTCATTCCAGCTTACCCAGATTCCTAGGTAAGTTCTGCATTCGAGCCAACAAAAATCAGGAGTGCAATCTGCTCCTCTGCAATTTGCCCTGGCGCGACATTAATAGTAGTCAGGCTTGTGTACAGTCTCAAAGCTCTGGTCGGACGAAAGGGATGACGTTGCTGTCTCTCTCTCTCTCTCTCTCTCTCTCTCTCTCTCTCTCCCTGTCTTCCTCTCTTTATCTACTATTGTCCGAGGACGTTGAGTTACCGCATGAGCAGGATGGGATTTCATTCTGGCCGTGTCGCTCAAAGCAGACGTATGAACTGGTCGGTTGTTGCTGATGATGATTGCGTCTGCGACAAATTCATTTGAGACAATCAAGATTAGTTCGAACGGAACGTGTTTGGGTTTCAAACAATTAGCCGATCTCGGGCCGGGCGCTTGATTCGCTTACTTCTCCTCCAGGAATTCTCGCCACTCTGAACGAGCATCCATATAAATAAATAGAACGATATATAACCGAGGCGGATAAAACTTCGGCGAATCGTTTGACGTACGAATCTACGCGCGCCGATAAAAACAATTCTCCGATCGGCGGCGTGTTTCCAGGAATAAAAAGAGAGAGAGGCAAAGAAAGATGTGGAAAGAGCGAGAGAGCGATCAGTGTGAGAACGAACTTTGACGGTTCTCGCGCCGAGACACTAATTATTTCTAATTGGCCATAAAACCCTGGGCGTCCTCTGTGTTCTCAACCTCTAATCGTCCCGTAATCTCCGGGCATTTGCACCCGCCACAAAAGCAAGGCACCAAGAGGGAGAGAGAGAGAGAGAGAGAGAGAGAGAGAGAGAGAGAGAGAGAGAGAGAGAGAGAGAGAGAGAGAGAGAGAGAGAGAGAGAGAGAGAGAGAGAGAGGAAGAGAGAGAGAGAGAGAGAGAGAGAGAGAGAGAGAGAGAGAGAGAGAGAGAGAGCGAGAGAGGGAGGGAGTGAGGGAGGGAGGGAAGGAGAGAGAGACATATGTGGAGAGACAAAAAAGACGATTTTATATTATCTAATGGTCCACGTACGAGGTACTCTATACCATTTCCGAATGCGCTCGCGCTCTCTCTCTCTGACAAATTGACGTTTGCCCTCTCTAACAGTACTCTAATTACTCTCCTTGCTTTCTTCATCGTCGCGCGTGTTCTTTCATCTTCACTCGCTTCATCACTCGTTACAGCTTGTGGTTCAATGCACTTTTGACAATGACAATAATTCATCATTCTGCGTTCGTCAAAATTCATTATTGGCGCCACCGCGTTAACTGTCAATGGCCTGATTGATTTTGTCACCCACACACGCACACTGTGAGAAGTCCTTTTGTGCATTTCGACTGAAAGCTCTCATTTTTGTATTCAAGTACGTGTACGTATACGAGTATTCTGAGAGCGTGGTTGATTTCTTTTTTTTCAACTTGTTGCGAATGGTAATATGAACTGTCATTCGCAAACAAGTTAAAAAATATTAATGAGTTGATTAATATGATTAATATTTAATTATTAATATTGATTCATTAATGTCATTAATATTAATTGATAAATTATTACATTAATACAATATATTCATAAAAATTGATTAGTAATATTATGTTATATTAATTTTTCAACGTTATTAATATTATTACTATGAATTCTCTAATATAGTTCATATTAATTCGTTGATATCATTAATATTAATACATGGATATTATTAATATAAATTCTTCGATATAATTAATAAAGATTATTAATATTAATTCTTTTTAATAGTTAGTATTGATTTATCTTTTGTTATCATTTATTATTAATATTGATTAATTTTGATAGCAATAAATTTTAAAAAAGAACAATCAGTGCTTATTTTTCCACAAGGAGATTCTTGCCTTGGCCTGGCTCGATAATAAAATAGTCCTCGTTACGTACGCGCTGACATACTCTGAAGCGAATAGCGCGAAATCGTTGTCGATGTGCAGTGCTTTCTAGAGTCAGAAACGGCGCGATACAAAGCCGCACGAGGAACAACGTGAATGTCCCTCATACTGCAAAAGTTATAAAACAAAACTTGGCTCTAACACCGAAGTTTCTGTGTGTGCGCGCGTGTGTGTGGATGTACGTCTAAGTACACGATGTACAAAGGTCTCTCGAGGGGATCCTCCTTTCTCCTCGTGTTTTCGCGTCACGACTCATCCGTGGTCGGCTCGCGGGCGCGCGTAAACCTGCAGGAAGATATGCAAGGAACATTAATGACCCCGGACGCGAATTATTCGTCGGCTCTTCTGGCTAAATGTCGATCTCTCAAAACTTCAAGCCGACCTCGCTGATTTTCGTAATGAGTCAATTAATACTCTTTAAGAGTCGTATGTAGTCGACTGATAAATTAGAGAGGCCAATTTGTGGCCTAGGGAGAAAAAGAGAGCCGGAGATATACCGGTAGGGAGAGAAAGAGAGAGAGAGTGAGAGGGAGAGAGAGAGAGAGAGCAAGAGAGGAGAATTAGCATAATTGCAAATCATCTGAACGGATTCCTGATGGAACTCGTTCTCGGTGCCTAAAAAACTTGCCTTTGCTTCCGTTGCACGATGAACCTGTAGACATTAACGGTTTTAACATTTATTCAGGAATCAAAACTGCTTGTGACCTCAACGTCTTCACCCGGCTTCTTTTTTTTTAACGAAATTGCTCTTTTTCCCAACTGGAGACGGTCGTCTGCTCGGCAATTGAAAAAAGAATATCAGACTCTAGGGGAATCGGGAGAGACTCGAATCTCGCGTCCATTTTGAAGGCTATTTGAGTCCTTGCTCTCCTTCTTTCTTATTTAAGGTTAATAAAATTATTAAAGTCCTCTCTCTCTCTCTCTCTCTTTCTTTCTCTCTCGCTTAAAAATAACACAGGATTCAGCACAGCGCCGACACCTGGTGAATTAATCCAGTTAATTTAATTCGAATTGTATCTTGATCATTTGGCTTGTCCATTGTCCATTTGACGCCCATTGTTGTTCTCCGGTCACGTATTACGATAATTTCCCATCGTGAGAGAGAGGAAGATTTTACGACTCGCGTGGCCACGAGGGATTCCCGGATATACGTGCCAAGAAAAATTTCCGTATCTCTTCGTGTGTACGCTTGTCGTTTACGGCCTCGCGGGAAAGTGTCAGGGACTTTGCCAGTGAAAGTGGTGCTGATGTAGATAGGACTTATATATGTATATTCTTTCTATATCTACCATGTACACACACACACACACACACACACACACACACACACACACACACACACACACACACACACACACACACACACACACACACACACACACACACACACACACACACACACACACACACACACACACACACACACACACCCATATGTATACACATATACACATACATACATACATACATACATACATACATACATACATACATATATATATATATATATATATATATATATATATATATATATATATATATATACATATATGTTAGCCTAGAGAGTTATTGATGCATACGGATCCGTGCGGAGCATCGACACCGATCCGAATGTACAAAAGTCAATGAACAACAAACAGTTGTGTGCGTGCGTATGTTTGTGTGTGCGTGTGTGCACGCGCGCGCGCGTATGCGTGTGTGTGTGAATCGGAAGAGGAAATTACTGCAATTCAGTACATGACATGCCAGCTGCACAATATTTCAACAACAAACCAATGGAAAGTATTTTTTATCCAAATGTCAGTAAACGATATATCGTCCCTCGATAGGTTATTGATTTTTTACTTCGAGAATTTCCTTCATCCGTAGCTGCTATAAATAAATGGCGTCATTGAGGAAGGCGATCCCTTTAGCCAGCCTAAAATAAGGAAAGGTTCAAGATTTTTTTTGTGTCGAAACAGTTTATTCTACGTAATTAAAATGTTTCGTACATATTATTACATCTTTTTATTTTCCTCAATTTTTTGAGCATTTAAAAATTGTGGCCGTGAGACACTCGCTTTGGAGACGATTGCCGCCTGAGTTGTTCTACGGCGTGAAACCTGGCGCCTGGTGCATTGATCCGAAATATCAGAGCCAAGATGTTTTAGATTTCTAAGACCCAGACGCTCTATGTGAACTTAAAAAATTCAAAGAAAAGTGGAGAATTTGAAAATGGTACGTGTTTGAAAAAATATTCTATTTTGTCATGGAATGTTTACTACAGAAATGTTGATGAAATATTGGTTTTTTGAAATAACTTTTTAGGAACTTTAGGTTCACATGGAGGATAATTCTATTATCTAAAAGTGTACAAAATTTAAAACTGATCAATTCTATAGTTGTTGAGTTATCTCGTACGAGGTTCACCAAAGCGTGGTTTTCAGGAAAACTCGTTTGAAGTTTCAAGACTCAAAAATATGACTAAATGACCTACCTTACCCAGGTCACTTTTCCGCAATTCCTTTTCGGCCATAAGCTCTTATTTACGTTACAAAAGGGTCTTCCCCCTTAAATTCACATCGTGGTAAATAATAGTAATATTCGAGTGACTTGAAAAGAAAAAAGATTTCGCAACTTCCCAACAATAGCCCAGGAATCTTTTCCCCATGTCAATAGTTACATCCATATCGCGAGGAAAAAAAGGGCTCTACTGCTCTACTTCTAAAAAAGAACTGCTAAAAGCTCTAGTGCTAAATGGGCTCTAGTGCTAAAACTGGACCGCTAAATAGCCTCTAGTGCTAAGAGCAGTACTGCTAAAGAGTCTCAACTGCTAAAACGCAAAAGGGTATGTTTTCGAAACGTTTTATTGGAACTCACTGAAACTGCTAAAACGCAACAGGGTATGTTTTTGAAAAGTTTTATTGGAAATCATTGAAAATCATTGAAACGCAAACAAACCCAAACAAAAACGCAAATAAACCCAAACAGACTTTGGCGGTAGGTATTTCTAACTTTTGATGTTCCTGACGTCACAGGAGTACAAATAAGGTGTCTACAGACGCATCCCGCCGAGTGCAGCACAATGGCGCGTATAGCAAGGTCAGTTTTTTAAAGAAAAATCCCAAAAAATCGTCAAAAAACCCCAAAAGGTACAGTATAACCTCCATCAGTGGGACTTGATGAGCCCTCTGTCAGAAGCTATTTTTAGCGGTCCAGTTTTAGCAGTAGAGCCCTATTAGCAGTACAGCTTTTAGCAGTGGAGCCCTTTTAGCAGTACAATTTAGCAGTGGAGCTTTTAACAGTAGAGCTCGTTGAGCAGTGCTTTTCTTTTATGAGAGCTTTTTTAGCAGTGCTTTTTTAGCAGTAGAGTTCGACGACAAAAATAAAGTGTTGGCGAGAAACAAAATTTAGGCCTAATGAACAAGTTGTCTCGGTCAAGCGAGGGTGCAATTTTTCTTTCCTCGCAATTATTCCGAATTTATCCTTTAAATCCAACTTCCCGCGAGTTGAAGGATGTTTAATGGAACGAGGCGAAATCCAGTTGCGTATGGCGAGAGCGTGTCGAGGGGGCAACTCTTCGAACCCGGTTGTACTCTCGGACCCTCGAAAGAATGTTTCCGGTGCTTGCGGTACTTATGCAATGTCCGTTTCGAGAACGAACACTTGCGGTTCTCGGGGGGGGGGGGCGAAGAAGAGGAGTAGGAGGTGAAAGAAAAGAAGAAAGGAGAAAGAGGAAGAAGAGATCAGCCGGTTACTCCGTTATTCCGAACTACCGCTTATCGAGAGTGTGCGCGCTCGCGCGCTCTTCAAGGTCGTGGCTGTTCACCAAGATGTGGCCGCGGCTAAACCCTTCCGCTACGAGTCTCCTTTCGCGGGACTCTTGGCCAATCTTTCGACACTCTTTGTACCTCCCTCCCACTCTTTCTCTCACGCTCCATACGTCGCCTTTAGGCGAGGAAAAAATTTCCTGATTTTCATGATATTTTTTTAAAGCAAAGATCTTTTCAACATTTTCGAGACTCGGGGTAAGTTTTATTACAACTTTTGGCTGTTACATGGTATTTTTTTTTTTTATTAGCCTTTGAAAATAGCGGAGGTATGGCACGGTCTTTCCAACTGCATTTTCAAAGTTGGCGTGACGTATAGCTAAAAAACTAATCGATCGGTTCTGATGAAATTTAGTATAAACCTTTCTGACCTTATTGTCTAAAACATGACTCTAAATGTTTTTAAAACTTTGGAGAATTTTTTTTTATTGCAAAATGTAGCAATTTTTTTGGAAAATTTAAATCTTCTTGTTTCAAAGGGTACCATTTCATCGATTTTCAAAATTTCTCACTTTTTCTTGGTTCATATTTTGCCTGTGAGTGTTAATGAAAGAATAATCTTCGTTGGTTTTGTTTTCACATTAATCGCGCTGATGCTACGTGTCACGCCGTCTGGCAACATCCACCGCAACCCGTTTAGAAGACCGTACCATACCTGCGCTATTTTTAAAGATAAAAAAATACCAAATAACATCCCAAGGGAGTACCAAAACATACTCGAAGTTAAAGGAAAAAGGGAAGAAATCTCTCCTTTAAAAAAAAATCACGGAAGTCAGCAATTTTTTCCTTGCCTAAAGGTATCTCCCCCCTTAAGGGGTTAGGCCACTCAAGAGACCGAAAAAATCGGCTTTCTGGGGATTTTTTCGTTCAGAAAAAGTACAAAATAAATCGAGATTACAAAAAAGGGTGGTTGTCATACATATCAGTGACTGTATACGATAATTTTTATACAGCGATTATAAAAACACGTGAGATAACATTATAAATAAATAATTAATTAATATACGAGGATTCAAAAAACGATTTGCATATTTTCTCTTTTTTTCTGGAGATTTAAAAGAACAGAAATATCTATAACATTGGCATTAAGTATCTATATTTGAAATGAACTGTCGAAAAAAATAATGTTTCTCTATTTTTTTTTTCTTCGTCGACTTATTTTAGAAAAGGGACATCGGCCAATACTTATTTTTACCTATTGTCTATATATATATATATATATATACATACGTGTGTGGGTTTAAATATATTAAGGCCTTAGGCCACTCTAGACGCCGGAAAAAATAGGCTTGCTGGGGATTTTTTTGTTCAGAAAAACTACAAAATAAATCGAGATTACAAAAATAGGTGGTTATCATACATATCAGTGACTGTATACAATTATTTTTATGAAGCGATTAATTTCAAAATGGCGGCTGTGCAGCGTTTATCTCAAAACTGCATTTTTTAAGTTGGCCGGAAACATAACTCAGACAATTTTCAACCGATTCACTTAAAATGTTGAATATATATTATACATTGACTTCCATAGACAAAATACATTGTCTATGGAAGTACGTAGGATTTTTTTTTATATTGCATACGTCATTTGTTATTAACAATTATCTGACGATTTGTTTGGCAAATTTTTCACTTTCCAAAAAATTCCGTCATTTTGAAATTAATCGCTTCCAAAAAATTATTGTATGCAGTCACTGATATGTATGATGAACACCTTTTTTTGTAATCTCGATTTATTTTGTAGTTTTTTTGAGAAACAAAATCCCCAACAAGCCTATTTTTCCGGCGTCGAGAGTGGCCTAAGCCCTTAATAAATTTAAACCCACACACGCATGTATATATATAGACAATGGGTAAAAATAAGTATTAGCCGATGTCCCTTTTCTAAAATAAGTCAACGAAAAAAAAAAAAAAAAATAGAGAAATATTATTTTTTTTCGACAGTTCATTTCAAATATAGATACTTAATACCAATGTTATAGATACATTCTGTTCTTTGAAATCTCCGGAAAAAACAGAAAATATGCAAATCGTTTTTTGATTCCTCGTATATTAATTAATTATTTATTTATAATGTTATCTCACGAGTTTTTATAATTCATTATTTATTGTTATTATTTATAATTTGTCATTATTAATTACTATTTTTTCCATTATTATCATAATTAATAACTATGAAATATAGTAGTAGTGCTTTTATTCCTTGCATACCCTTTTTTAAGAGTGCTTGCATAAATGCAATTTTTTTATATTTATCCTAGCTGCTGGTTTCTCGAATCATCTCATGCAATCGCATAATTCCTTTGCCGGTTGCATTTTCAGTTTCGCTCCTATTTCCCGGTCACTTTCGAACCCCCTGCTATTTTTCAACCGTTTCTCATTGTTAATTTACTATTTCTTGGCTTAGATTTCCCTTACCTTCCGTACACTCGCAAATATATCTCAAATTTTCTATTGCTTGCTTGCATATTCTACATTTACCGTCTACATATCCTTTTTTCCCATCTTCTCGACATTTCCAGATCTTATACTCGCCCACGTTTCTTTCAATTCTCCGCTGATCATCTTGCCCCCCCCCCTCCCCAATATTTTTTCGCGCGTATACCTGTTTTCCTACGTTTATATTTCTTGCAGTATATTGTCGCGTCAATTTTGCTCCGATCGTATTGAATTTCTTGTTCGATGTCAATCTTTATACCCCTTTTTATTTTTCTTTCCAGCTCCCTTTAATTTCCATTCCATTCGGCTTGGCAGACTGCTCCCACACCGACGCTTTCCATAGCTGCTTTCATTTTTTCACCTCATTTTGATGGGTTACCATTTGTAATTGCTCTTACCACTTCTCTTAAAATTATTCATCATTTTTCTATTACCATTATAATTAGCAATTTATAACTATTAATTCCCATCTTTAATATTATTATTATTATTGATAATTTATAATTAAATATTATTAATTCGTATTCTTAATAATTACTATAATCAATCATTTATATTTATTAATTAATAATTCGTTTATTCCTCATACGTTGACAAATCCAATTCAAATGCATCGACATAAAAATTGTCGAACATTCATACCAAGTGATATTTTTCTTCATCCAGATCAGAGCGAACACCAGATTCTTGATAGTTTTGCCATGTGTCGAGCGTTTGATCGTATGCAAGGTGACAAGGCTCAGCGGGGGGGAAATAATTTGTGAAAAAAAGCTCCTCGATTTATTCTCGTTTTGTGCACCTGACGAATCGAGGCGAGGTTCTTGTTTACCGCGTAGCTTCGGATGATCCAAAGTGATTAGAAGAACGAGGCCCTGGTCGAGGCGGCGAGGAAAACCAGTTCGGAAATCGGAACTCCGGTGGATAGAGCACTGGGGTACCTTTCTCGCTCTCTCTCTCTCTCTCTCTCTCTCTCTCTTTACACACACACGTGTGTGTGTGTGTATATATATGTGTGTGTGTGTATATATATATATATATATATATATATATATATATATATATATATATATATATATATATATATATATATATATATATATATATATATATATGTATGTATGTATGTATGTATGTATGTATGTATGTATGTATGTATGTATGTATGTATGTGTGTGTGCGTGTGTGTGTGTACACACACACACACACACACACACACACACACACACACACACACACACACACACACACACACACACACACACACACTCACACACACACACAGGGTGTCCCTCTTATCTCTGCCACCCGAAATGACTCGGTAATTATCGACGTCACAAAAAAATGGTCCTGACAAAAGTTGTACGGTGTAAAGGGGGCCGTCAAATTGCGACTAATTTTTTTAATTTATTTTGGTGGAGGCCCTGAAGCACAGTGAAGGTCACCTCCACTTTTTAAAATGGGATGGTACATATTGTGCTCAACCGTCTTGTGAATCACCTTAAGCCGCATAAAAAATATTCGGGCGTCAAAGTCTTTCAAGGTCATTCAAGGTCAGTATCGATTATGAAAATCTAATAGGCGACCTTGAATGACCTTGAACGACTTTGACCCTCGAATGTTTTTTATGCGACTTGAGGTGCTCCACAAGATGTTTGAAAAAAATGTACCATTTCAGCTAAAGAAGTGGAGGTGACCTTCACGGTGCGTCAGCGCCTCGACTGAAATGAAAAAAATTGGTCGCATTTGATGGTCCCCTTCACACCGTACAACTTTTGTCTGGAACATTTTTTTGTGACGTCGATAATTACGGAGTTATTTCAGGTGGCAGAGATGAGAGGGACACCCTGTATACATAGCTATGTGTGTCTTTCTCACTCTGGTGTTTGGTCTTGCTCAAATGGGTCTAAATCAGGGTTACTCACGCAGCATCTTTCCATCGCTTTGAAGCTCTTTCTTCTCTCCCTTGCTCTATCGGAGCTCTAACGACTCCCGGTGGGTACATCGCGGCGTGATATAACGAGCTAACGACCGGCGGACGACTAACGACTTTGATCGAGCGAAGAGAGTGCTCTACACGCCCGTCCTAGAAATCCTGCGCGATTCCGACCCCGAAGAAGCCGCGCGAGCCTCCCTCCCGCTCTCGATCCTCTTCTTCGTCCTCCAACATTTTCCTTTTACTCATTTCTCCATTCTATGCACCTGAACGCGTCCGATAAACGCCCCTCGGGACCACGACTTTGCGCTCATTTTCTCTCGCGCCTCTTGGCCATTCGACCTTGAATTTTAATCCTTATAAGTCCACTCTTCTCACCTTCTTCAGCACCACACTGTCGAGCCTGCGACCAAAAATCAGCGGGATTTAAAGTCGTCGGGGAACATCCTGAGGCCTCCAGGGGGGAAATGGAGTGTGAGAACGGATTCAGAACAGTCGAGAAGAAAAAGAATATCAATTTTTGTGCTTTTTTTCGAAAAATATCGATGTTTTCTAAGTCCGAATTTTTGGACATATTTCTCCGGAATTTTGATTGGAAAAGGGAGCGACACGTTGAAGAGGAAGTTTGAAATGACGAGGAATGCATTTTTTGGGGTCGTTGGAACTAGAGCTCGGACTGTTGGAGCTTTTTCTATTACAGTAGAACCTCGATTATCCGTACCAATTGGGATCGAGACTATTTCGGATAATCGAAACGTGGGTTTTTTGCGACGAGATCATAAACACCTTTTTGGATAAAAACATTAAATACATATATATTAAAATTCGACATACATACGTGTATGTTTCGAACTGTATGTAGGTATACTGTATGTATGTATGTTGTTAACAGAAAATTAATGTTTCTCCCTCTCTCTAGAAACATTAATTTCGCCACTTAGTCTTTCTCGAACTCTTTGAGACGTCACTACTCGACATGTAGAGCAAAGGAAAATTTTTTCTAATTTTCTTCTTTGTGTTTGCGGACATATATTTATTTTATTTCAGTTGGTAATTACCACTTTCACACGACATCTAATTAATCTCATTAATCAAGACAATAGATCGAACTAAAGTTTCTTCCACTATACCAATTTCTCACAGAAAACACAAATCGCCAAAAAACGATTAAGCTTGTCAATTGATTAAGGGGTAAGGCCACTGTAAATTTTTTGAAAAATCGATTTTTTTTTATTGGCTTAAAAAATAGTTTAAACCCTCTAGTTTAAAAATAGTTTAAATCCTTTTAACTTCTTTTTTAAATTTTTTCCAATAAAAAACTATTCGCAAAACTTTAAACGCGTTTTTCTCGAAACATCGTTTTTCAAAATGGCACGCAGCATAACTCGAACAATTTTCATTTTTTTTACTTGAAATTTTAACCAGATGTGAACATTTACATTATCTTGAGAATGTCGATCGGAATTTTCAAGAACTTTATTTATTGATTTTTTATTACCAAAAAACTTGCCGTTTTTTTCGTCAAAAATCAATTTTTTTTTTCAAACGCACGCCAAATCCACAAAAATTGATACTTTTTAAAATCCGATCGACATTCTCTAGCTATAGCCCTCTAGATTAATGGATTTTTTTTTGTTCTAGATTCAAAAGTGCACCAGTGGTGCTGCGTGCCGCGGAGCCCTGGAAGCAAAACATGTCCCGGGAAGATAGCTGTGGAACCGCCATTTTGTTTTTTTTTACTGTAAAAAAATTTTATAATAAAGTTTAATGTATGCCCGATAACACCATTAAAAGTTTTTTTTCAAATACCTTCAATTTCGGGAGCAAAAAATTAGTGAAAAAACCTTTTTTTTTTGGGCCGTTACAGTGGCCTTACCCCTTAAATTGCGCGTTTCCGAATCAATCCTCCGATTCAACCTCACGAGACAGTATTTATCATCACAAACACTGTCTACACCAACCATTCCCCAAGCACAAACCAAAGAAAACTAGAAATATCGACTATATTCAGGTTCGTCATCTGACATAATTCTTATCATTCTTATAACATCACACTCTCACACACCACCCTTGATACTCAACAAAAAGAATAAATTAAAAATTTACAAAGAAACACTCATACAATATCACCATGATTGAAAATTAGGAGGGGAAAAAAAACTAACACGTAATTTACACAAATCATTAAAACACATTTAAAACTTATTCATAATACAAAGTACAAGTATACAAAATGTGTAAACTCTATTAATATAATTTGTATCACAAAATTTATAGAACAAATAAAGTTTCTGAAGAGGATCCGAACCAAGGATCGAAACGTAACGAAAAAACCTCTTTTTTTCCTTTCCACCACGACCTTGGAAATCTCACTGGCCGAATCGAAGCCGATTCCTCAACATCACGCATACATATTAATGTTGAAATATGTGCGTGCGTGTGCGCTGTGTGTGTGTGTGTGCGTGTGTGTGTGTGTGTGTGTGTGTGTGTGTGTGTGTGTGTGTGTGTGTGTGTGTGTGTTTTAAACACCTGAAAAAAGTTGAAAACCTCTTTTTATATTTTTTTTTATCAAATCAAAGGAGAAGTTGCGTTGGGTTGGTCATTATTGCTCACGGCGCTGGCAGCGAGGAACAATGTATGTTTCGCGCGAACGTTCGGATAATTGAGCGTTCGGATAAACTAAGTCATCGTTCAGATAATTGAGCGTTCGGATAATCGAGGTTCTACTGTACCGGCATTATTTCGACATTTTCCGATATTTACGTGAAACCTTGTTCTAAAATGTTGGAAACTTGAAAGTGCAAATGGAAGTTGTAATAGTGTATAAGTGAAAACACAGTATTTATTAAAAATCACAGATTTTTATTGAAATCTTTATTCATTAAACATCTTTTAAGATACTTTACTACGTTCATAAATAAATTCAACCCAACATAAAACTGGAAAAAAAAGCAAAAATTGGGACTTTTATGCAAACCAAATAAATAGTAAACACGTAAAATAAATTCTTGTACTGCACACTTCCGCCGCGAACCTCTGACTGCATATGAGGTCGATCCGACCCCAAAGGTTTTTCAGATCAGTGTATTTCGGGAAATATGCATTTTTTAGAGACGTTTTTTGTATTCAATTATCTATATTTCATGGCCCAAAATTTATTTTTTAAGGAAAACGAACCTCAAGTACCCAAACATTCGTTCAGCATAGGAGATGCGTTGAAAAATACGTACTTGCACGAGAAAGATAATTTTTTTATTTCAAGGTATAAAAAAAGTCCTATGAGGTTTTTAAAGAGGAAGGTTTGTAGATACGAAAAAAAGACAGTGTCGACCGTTTTTCCAAAAAGTATATTTATTCGGAGATTTGAATTGGAGCATTTTCGGGATAGTGAAAAATGTATAAAGTCGGCTCCTTCGGCATATTAAATGTTGAAAATGGATTTTTTTTGGTCTGGTATTCCGGTTTTTCGATATTATCGAAAACCGGTATTCATAGTCTAGTTGGGGAGAGGGTGGTCATCAATGACTGGCGAACAATTACTCTCAATGTGCGAGGTTTTTGCTGGCTACGACAAAAAGCTTCTTCGGTCAAGGGAACCCGTAAAACTAACCGCCATGAGGTTCTCCATCTCTGGTATCTTCTCTTTTCACTCTCTCTACCCCTTCTCTCTCTCTCTCTCTCTCCCTCTCTTTCTCTCTCTCTCTCTCACTCACTCATCGGTCTCGCGGAGGGCCGGAGAATTTTGATGACGACGACATGACGATGCAGCCGCGGCATCTCGAGACATAGAGACGAGGCAAGAGTGTACTCTGGCTGTTCGCCAGTAGTTCCTTCCCTCAACATACACAAGACATTCCAGCCCAAATCACGGGTTTATCCATGATTTAATACGGTTGCGAGCGAGATAAAAAAACAAATTGCCCACGCTATTCCAAACTTTTCGATCCTGAAAAGCATCCACTAAATTGCTATGATGCCGTATAAGATTTTCGATACGACGGAATACGACACGATCATTCCGACCGTGTTCAAACTTTCGAACGCACATTTCATTCTTCGTTCTGTGGCGTTTTCTTCCGAAAAATCACCACGGGAAGTTGAAGGGAGCAAATGGATAGGCAGGGTCGCGGACTTCCTCTCGATTGAACGCAGAAAGTCCCATGGGTGTATGTAGATACAGCAGGTCTTCCATCGAACGAGATTCGCGTCTCGCTGACTTTAGCGTAAAGATCAAAGCGGCGCGAGAAGCGTGGCTTGAGAAAAGAGGGCGGAAAGGACCTGATGAGCTTTTTAGAGGCCCGCAGGACGAAACGATTAGTCCCAGAGTGGCTTCGATCGCGCAAATCAGCCACGGAAGGGAACGATTTTATTACCACGACGATAGGTACGTGGGTTTGGAAATTTGATTCACTGAGTGCTGGTGCCAAAACATCGATTTATTTCTTACAAGATCATTTTTGATAGTTTTTTCGGAGTGACTCCCCGTCCGGTTATCGGACGAATAAGTCTATTTTATTCGTCCCGATAGCGGCTTAGTTCACGCGGTATTTCCAGTGGGCGTAAATATTATTGTGAATTATTTTAATTATATTTATACACGTTATTTATTATATTTATCCACATCATTTTCACCATATTTACACATATTATTTATTATATTTATTCATATTATTTATTATATTTATAAATATTATCTTTTTTTAACTTCCATCTGTACAGGGTCCTTCCCCCTTAATACATTCTCCATATTCCACTTTATATCCCCATATTATTTCTTATATTTTCACATATATTCATAAATATTATTGCTATATTATTGTGATATAATTGTCCGGATAGAATGTGATGAATTGTCAAACAAACTATTCGGACGAATAATTTACACGTTTTCGTATTTGTTTCTTTGGATTTGTTTGTTTGGGTTTGTGTGTATAGGTTTCTTTATTTGGGTTTTTTTGTTTGGGTTTGTTTGTATGGATTTATTTGTTTGGTTTTGTTCGCTTGGGGCGTTATACAGCGTGAACTTCGTGAACTGAGCCGCTATCCGGACAAATAACATGCGCTTACTCGTTCGATAACCAGACAGCTAGCCGCAACATATTTTTTTTTGTAACACACTTTTGTCTAGATAATTGTTTACAAAGAATTTGTTCAATGATGTAGAACTTTGGAGAGAGGCGCGATTACTCGAAGTGGGCAGAGGAAACGAATGGTGAAGACTTTCACGTCGCATAATGAAAAACAGCCTGGCTCCTTTTGCCTTAGCTCCCTCTCTCTCTCTCTCTCTCTCTCTCTCTCTCTCTCTCTCTCTCTCTCTCTCTCTCTCTCTCTCTCTCATTTTTCTTTTGTCACAATGCATTCGCATAATGTCGACAACTCGTTAGTACCAACGTCACGGGCTAATAACTCGTGAGGCGCCCAGGACGAGGAACTCATTACAGAAAGAGGAAAAGCTCATAGTCAAAGTCACCGGAGTTTGCTGTTCAGATGCCCGCGTTGTTTGGTCGATAAGGAAAAATATCTTTTACCAATCGTGAATATAAAAGGATTTTTTGTTCGGCATGATAGTTTCGTGCAATTATTTTTCGGTTCGTTTCGACGGTGATGTGAATGAAGCTTGTAAAATACCGTCTTGTACAGCATGTACCATCATGGGTTTTATGCAGTTTCCCTGTGACCTCGGGCGATACGGAAGCATATCGGGAGAACCTTCGCAAATTGAAAAAATATATATATATATATATATCGATATATATACTAGGGTGGCGCAAATTTGAGCTCTATTTTATTATTCAATATACTTTTTCTTATTATCCAATTATCTTCTTCAAAGAAAAAAATTGTCGTCGAAGCTGTGAGCGGTCAAAAAGTATTTAGAGGTCGCAGAAGCCTCTCAAAAATTCAAATTTTCATTAAAAAATCGATTTTCTTTATCGTTCACTTCTCACTCATGAATTTGACGCTTTATCATTTTTAAATTAACCCCGCGGAAGTTCTAGCCGGCCAATGAATATTTAGTGGACGCTCAAGGTGTTTGAAATTTACAATTTCTGCCAAAAAATATATCTCGCATGCACTATAATTCCTTGTAGCGTAAAAACAAAACAAACAGAGAAGTGTTACATTGTCTGAATAATTTATTGTAATAATTTGTACCAAACACCAATTAGACAATATGTGTTATTATGTATTATTATGGATTATTGTATTATGGCGTCGCTCGTCATAGAGTACAGCTACGATTGGTCCGCAGTTTGATTAACGAGGCCATCTGTGGAACGCATTACGATGTGCGGAAAACAGATGCCATTTCAGTTTTACGAATAAAACGATCTGTAATTTTGTTTGCGGACAAGAGCTTTAAAGAACTGTTTATTAAAACAAAGATTATAATTCTTGGGTTAGAAGTGTGCGGTAAATTTGAAAAATCTGGCTCCAAAGAAAAAAGAATTAATTGTTTCGAAAATTTTCAAAGCGTCACATTTATGAATGAGAAGAGCAAAAAAGTGGTGAAAATGGGAAATTTCGAAGCTCTTGAGCGACCACTAAATTATCATTGGGCGGCTAGAGCTTCCGCGAAGTTAATTTAAAAATGACAAAGCGTAAAATTCATGGGTAAGAAGGGGACGAGAAAAAATCGATTTTTTAACGAAAATCTTATTTTTTGGGATGCTTGAGCGACCTCTAAATCTTTTTTGACTGCTCGCAGTGTTCGCGACAATTTTTTTTCTTTCTTTAAAGAAGATGATTGGGTGGTGATAAAAAGGAAAAAAATAGAGCTCAAATTTGTGCCACCCTAATAATATATATTAGGGTGGCGCGAGTTGCAGCTCTTTTTTTTCCTTTTTCTCACCATCCAATTATCCTCTAAAACAAAAATAGATGTCGCCAAATCTGCAGGCGGTCAAAAAATATTTGGAGGTCGCTCAAGCCTCCAAAAATTCAAGTTTTCATTGAAAAATATTTTTTTTTCTTTTTCGTTCACTTCTCTACCGTGAATTTTACGCTTTATAATTTAAAAATTAAGTTCGCGAAAGCTCTAGCCAGCCATATTTAGTGGTCGCTCAAGAGCTTCGAAATTTCCAATTGTCGCGAACTTTTTTTTCACTTCTCACTCATTAATTTAGCATTTTGTAAAATTTTCAAAACAATCGATGCTTTTTTTTCTTTAGAAACGATTTTTCTAAATTTACCTCACACTTCTAACCCGACAAAACGGAGGACCTATAATTTTGTTTACGGACAAGAGCTTTGAAGAATGATTTTATGAGAACGAAGATTACAATTCGTGGGTAAGTAATGGGAGGTAACTTTGAAAAATCTGTTTCTAGAGCAAAAGGATTAATTGTTTTGAAAATGTTATAAAGCGTCAACTTTGTGAGTGAGATAAGTAAAAAAATTGGCAAACATAAATGTCAAAGCTCTTGAGCGACCATTAAATATTCATTGACCGGCTAGAGCTGTTGCGAGGTTAATTTTTAAATTATAAAGCGTAAAATTCATGGGTGAGAAGTACACGAAAAAAATAGAGCTCAAATTTGGGCCTCCCTAATATATATATATATATATATATATATATATATATATATATATATATATATATATATATATATATACCCGAGTAGAAATATTGTCAGGCTGGCCTGATATTTCATCCAGGCCTGATCACGTTGTAGCACGGAGGCCTTACTTAAGGTATGCCTTAATTTGCCTGATCCGGCTGGTATCAGGCCATAGTCAGGCAACTGGATTTACGGCTCATGTCAATTCGCCTGATCCGGCCAGCATCAGGCGACTGTCAAGCAACTGGACTTGTACAGTTTGGCGCTAAACACATGCCTAACCTCATTTTGTCAAATGCTAAAGACACACGAGAGAAGCGTGAGACACACACATAAGTTAGTATAACAATTAATTTTTTTCAAAGACTTTCGAAATTCTTACATCTATAAGTGTAAATTACTTTGAATCTATGACTATGAATTTATTTTAAATTTATGACTATAAATTAACACATGAATATAAAATAATCATGTGCAGGTAAACCCAGACAGGATAGACCAAACAAATAATGGTAAGTTGACAGCGTAGTTCAGTTCAGTGAACGTAATGCCATTGGTAAAGGTTAGTCCATTTGAAATACATTTCGAATCGACATTGCATTCACTGAACTGTACTACATTGTCAACTTATCAATATTTGGTTGACCTACGCTGTGCAGATTAACATGTACCAATGGCATCACATTCGTCGGTGCAGGTTAGCCTGGACAGCCTAGGCCAACCAAATATTTTTTATTTAATTGATTTAATTTTTATTTTATTTAATTTTTACTTTATTTAAGGCATTATTTATAATTTTGAGCCTTTCTATATTTTGAATATTCGTGATACTTTTTATTTCAGGAATAAATAGCACTTCCTGAGCAGGGCTTCATTTCATCATCCTAAGCAGGCCACGATTCTTCACTTTGATGAAGCATTTAAAAAACGAAGCACGATCAGGCCTTGGTTTTTTACGCTGATCAGGCCTCGATTTCGTACCCTGATCAAGCCTTGATGTTTTTACCCTGATCGGCCTCGATTTTGTACCCTGATCAGCCCTTGATCTTTTACCCTGGTCAGGCCGAAGTCAGGGATTGCGTTGCAAAAATGATTAGGGCTTGATAAGAAATCACGATCAAGGCCGGATAACAAAATCAGGATGCCTGATCAGGTCATTATTGCAGCCGGAGCAAGATTTCTACTCGGGTATATATATATATATATAAATCGGAGAACTTGAGTAGCCAAGACTCGAATCGATTTTCAAAATTGTTGTCAAAGGGCACAAATAATTTTTGAGGACTCCATCAAAGCTCCGTCAACCGGTTCATTCTCAATAGGTATTTTTTTCTTTTGCCTCGTAAAAAAAAGTTCTCAGGTACAAGGAAAGATCGGCAAAACGAAGAGCCAAAAAACCCGAATCCCCTTCGTAGTAAAAAGAGTAGTAGTTGGAGGAATAAAAAGTCTGCGAACCATTTGGCGCGACGGGCGTCGATGAAAAAAACCGATTGCGCAACTCGCAAAACGCGGACGAAAGTTTCGTTCGACATGAATCGTCATCTCGAAATCTCCGTTGTTATTTAAATCCATGTAATTAATGCCTCGCCTGAATTGCACCTGTCGGCCACTAATGACTAGAGGAAACAATTACAAAATGCTTGATAGATTTCTCAATGTTACCGCGTCACAGTGACTCGCGCAGCGTGCTATTCTGCTGAACATCTGAGAGCTCCTGAAACTCACGAGAAAAAAGAATTACATGGCTCTCGTACTTACGAACTGGTTCTACGAACGGCAGGCAAAATATTGAGGGAACCTAATTGAAATTCAAAAAATATGATTTTTTAAGGCTGTTTGAAATGTAACATTTCAATAATGTTGTCTGCGGGTAATAAGGCCTGTCAGCTAATAAGGCCCAAGTAACGGAAATCGTATTAAAAATAACCGCTCGCACTCAAGGCCACAATTACAAACGCCTATTGCACGAATATGTCGTTACAAGTTTGCGGAGGCGCGATACCCCACTCCCCGCCATCAGTGGAGCATCATCCATCATAAGACGCGGCCGTGCACCACCAATAATAAAAATCGGTCCAAATAAATCGTAAGTATTTTTTGTTATATTACACTTATCTAACTAAAATCACAGTCTTCATCTTTATTGATTCAAGCTTCGATGATCACACACATATTTGCATAACGTGTCGTGGTCCAAATATTTTTTATTTTGTTTTTCCTACATACTTGGTTGACGGTCATTAAGGCTTGCTAAATTTAACCATAGGCCTATGCTCCTACTTCTTGAAGCAAAGTTTGTTCGTTCTATAATCTATTTCACATTACTTTTAAGATATTACGAATGTAAATAAGTAGTACGCGTATTTATTAACGTTACTTTTAGTGCCTCGATCCCGACGCCTCCAAAACGAGTGTTGTGATCAGAAAACGACCTGATATCAGCTGTTCGAGCAGTGCAAAGAGGAACTTTGAGTTCATATAAAGCTGCAGAGGATTATTGATCTCAAATACCAAATATATTACCTATAGTTTGATTATTTAAGTATACTATCCTACCGTAGTAAAATAAGGCCTACAATCAAGGTTTATAAAAATGTTTAATTTTGTTTTCGTTTACGATACGGAAACTGAACTTAAATAATGATTATAATTAAAATATGTTAATTAAATTGGATATTTTTCATTTTATTTCAAATATCCCTTAGCTAGGCCTCATTACCCGCAGGTACCTTATAGATAAACCTTTTTTATTTTCATTATTCAGACCAATCATTGTGAACTTATCGATCAGGCCGCTGGACCACGATTTTTATACAGAGCCTCTATAATACCTAAACAACGTTGTTAATTTTGATTAATCTGCTTTTTCGCCAAAATTTTCACCAAATAAGTTCAAATCACGCTTAATAACACACTTTTTTTTGCAAATTCCAAATACATAATCTACCGAACGAAACAAAATTCTGAAAAATCGATATTTCTCGGCCCGTCACAGTGGTGGCTTCCCTTAATCAGCAGTCGCCCTGCGCCCATCCCTGTCCTTTCGCCCGTAGCTACTAAAAATACGCGGCTGTATCCGAAACTTTCTAGCTAATTGCTAGCTTTCAAATTCCACTGTAACGATCGTCCCGGCGCGTCGGAGGAGTGACCGAAGGGCGACGTTGCAGAATGGTCGCCTGTGCGTGAATTAAGGGCGCACGAAAGGTTACGCCAAGGCGTAAACATCGCGGTGTGTTGGTGAACAGTGGAGAACATCAGAGGAACAGGAGCACAAGAGAGGAAAAATAGAGGGGTGAGAAAGAGAGAGAGAGAGGGGCTGTTTGCGGCAACGCGGTTGCGACTCCGGGGAAGGGGAGTGCCAAGAGCCCATGGAGAACTGGCACAAGTGAGGTAGAAGTCGCGAGAGAGAGAGAGAGAGAGAGAGAGAGAGAGAGAGAGAGAAAAGAAGAAGGTAAGAATCGAGCCAGAGGCAGGTAGCAGTCGAGCAATCAGGCTGTGGCTGGCAGGCGGCCGATTCCTCTGGTGGGGCTCGGAGGGCCGCGGCGTTATTATCTACTTGGGTGGACAGGTGCCACAGGGGGGATAGGTAAAAGTGTAGAAAACGGCGAGCGAGAGAGAGGGAGAGAGAGAGAGAGACATCTCTTGCACGAAGGGATATATAGACAAGAGAGACGAAGATGAAAGAAGAAGGAATAAAAAGAAGACGAATGAGAAGAAGAAGAAGAAGAGCTGCTAGAGATGCTCGCTAGCATCGATTCGCTTGGCCTCTCCGATGCCTTGCTCCTCTTCTTCGCGCAGCTTCCAAGTGATGCCTCTCCTCGCGGTGGCCGATCGTTATCGGGTAGACTCTCTTACCCGAGGCTCCGTAGATTCATGCGGACGCGCTCTCGACTGTTCTCTCCTAGCTATGGTTCAGCTTCTGCGGCACGGAGAACGAGAGACACACACAGAGAGAGAGAGAGAGAGAGAGAGGTGGACAGTGGGAAAGAGATCCTTCCAGCTCTTTCTACCACTATTATACTCCGTCGTCTGATCCTCTCCCGGCTTTACCTACTTCGTTGCCATATTTCTCGCTCTTTTCCCTCGTAGCTCAGCGAGAAGCGCAGCGAGGGAATATCCACCGCACCGCGCCACCGAGGGATAAAACGTTCGTCTCTTTCTCCCCGGTAGCATAGCTGCACGCACATTCTCCAGTTCACAGCCTTGATTCGCTTTCTTTCTTCCCTTGAAACAAACATCTCTCTTTCTCACCCTAAAAATAAACATTTCTGTCTCTCTCCCTCTCTCTCCCCCCCTCCCTCTCTCTCTCTCCCTCTCTTTCTCTGCCTTTTCTGGGTGCAAACACTTCTCGTTCGGTCTCGCCATTCACTGTGGATATGAGCGAAGAAAACAAAAAGACTGGAAGGGATCGTCAGGAAGGGTACGAAGGATTTGCTTGAATCTCTTTTAGCTGTGGAGGGATGATATTTAGAACCCGTTGCTGATAGCCAACATATATATGATGGCTATCAGTAGATTAGGCTGTTTTGAGGACGATTTTCAATATGGTTTTACTCGGAAGAATCGTTGCTTTTGGAGACCGGACGATCCTTGAAGTTACCTTCGTATTACATGGATGCATTTCTAGAGGTCACCTAGAGGTGATTGCGAAGACTTTGGGGGATTGGAAATGCTGAGTATGGGGACTATTGGCTCGTATGAGGACGCTTTACGAAGTTGAATGTCTTCAATTTCATCTTTCCCCATATACGTATATTCTGCCTCCACTGTGGGACAGCGGACATTTTTTTGTTTTGAAATTGGTTTTATTTATTGGATAAATACTTGCGGGGTCGAGACGCTACCGCGGGGCCCAACAGCTCGACGGTCGACGAAAGAGAGAGAGCGAGAGAGAGAGAGAGAGAGAGGGGGGGAAAGAGAGCGAGAGAGAGAGAGAGAGGGAGGGAGAGAGAGAGAGAGGGAGGGAGAGAGAGCGAGAGAGAGAGAGGTAGTTTCGGTGTATGGCTTCTCATTCTCCCGCGAGGCGACGCGCGAGAAGGCGGCAAGGATCAGTTCTCTGTACTACTCTCTCTCTCTCTCTCTCTCTCTCTCTCTCTCTCTCTCTCTCTCTCTCTCTCTCTCTTTATCTCTCTTTCTCTCTCCCTATCTCTCTCTCTGTCTCTCTCGCCGATGGCAATTATACGCGCGCGCGAGAGCCATCCTCAGGGCTAGATTCAAGATCAGATAATCCCATCTGTCGGTGGTGCAAACGGAGGAAAAGAACGAGACACAGAGAGAGAGAGAAAGAGAGAAAGAGAGACCGCGCAAACGATCCCGCGAACGATCCGCAATCCACGAGGATCTAACTCATTCTTCTTCCTCCTCTTCGTTTTATTCCGATTCCTTCTTTTTTAAATTTTATTTCTTCCATTTTATACCGTCTTCTCTATTTTGCCTCTTTTTTTATTCCACCCTGACTGTCGGTGTTCCACTGTTACGGGGTTTTCCCGTCACGGGAGTGGCACAGCTTGAGGCGAATTTTTTCTCCGCTCGGATTATGTCGACTGGTGCAGAAATGTGATGGGGAGTCCCCAGATTCTGCCGCATCCCTATAGGGATTTCATAGGGACACCAGACGTGGAAAGTGCACATGGGAATCGGATTTTTTTTATGTGAAATTCTCAACTGGAATTTGTTGGTTCTCCCAAAAAAATTAACTTGTGTGATCCCGTGCACAAATTTGTTCGAGAGTCCCAAGATGCGCCCACATCTTTATAGGGATAGAGATTCGTTAGGGACACCATAAATAGCCCTCATTGTGATCCAATTGGATTCTGCACTGTTCCCCTTTAAACGCCGTTTGCGAATTCTCACCGCGTGCGAAACGAAAATATGTGAAAAGTCACGAGATAAAACTCGGCGTGTTGAAACATAACCTGAACGCTTTGTGAGCGTGTACGTGAGTGGTGATGACGTGACAAAGTGCCGTAAAATAAATAACAAACGATAATTACAGTGGATTTTCAGTGATGTGATTTGAATCGATTTTCAAGATATATTTTTTCAGCAATTTATACTTTTTTGAGATAAGATTTATACTTTTTTTAGGCCACCACTGCGACGGATTAAAAAAAATCGATTTTTTTGCATTTTTTCAAAGTATATATACTCGAGAATGTGTGAAGAAAATTTCAAGTTGAAATATTGAAAATGGACTAAGTTACGGACAGTTCGGTGAGAGCAGGTAGCGCAACGATTTACGTATACTAAAACTTTCAGTCGCCTTTTTCTCGAAACGACTTTTCTCTATCTGGCCGGAATCATAACTCTAGTTGTAATTGTCCGATTTTCAATTTTGAAAAATCAAATTTTTCGTCATTGCAGTAATTATCGTTGTACGTATCCTATTTTTTTTTTGTTGAAATATAGTACCTTTTGAGTCGTCGTATGTAAGTAAAAATTTTGCCAAAACTACACTTTATTTTTTTAACACTCGCCATTTCGTGGATTTTTTTTTTCGAAAAACGGCTCCGTACAACGAAAACTACTTTTATATGGATTATAAAACTTTTTTATTTATATTTTTCAGATCCACCATTGTCAAATTATTTACCCGGCCGTTGGACCACATTTTTATACAGAGGCTCTATTATACCTCGATAACGTTGTCAATTGTGAACATTTTCAAGTACCAATTCACACGAAATAAGTTCAATATATGCCTAATAACATGCCTTTTTTTCAAATCCTAAATAAATAATCTACTCGACAAATAAAATCGGAAAAAGCGACCTTTTTCGGTCCGTCACAGTGGTGTCCTCCAGTAAGACCCCACTCATTTTGTATATCCCTATACTTCGTTTATAGAACTCAACGTACAGATTACGAAGTGATCCACCAAGAATCTTATCGTATTCTGTTCGCTAATCCAAAAATCCTTTAGGATTCAAATTGGATTCGTACATTACCATGGGGAATCCCGACGAGAATCCAATGAAGGCACAAGCGTGTCGTTTTAGTATAGAGATCCAATGCGATGACCCATTGGATCCCTACTAGGAAATAC